>JAUTBX010003576.1:0-14393 GCA_032361465.1 Lepetodrilus tevnianus | reverse complement strand
CCCAATATCATTTTAAAGTCATTTAAAAAGAAAAATGGCACATCATCTAAAAGATTTCACAGTGAAGCTGCTGTGCAATGTTATGACGTCACAATGGTAGAACAATTA
The DNA here is from genome assembly GCA_032361465.1 of Lepetodrilus tevnianus. Lineage (NCBI taxonomy): Eukaryota > Metazoa > Mollusca > Gastropoda > Lepetellida > Lepetodrilidae > Lepetodrilus > Lepetodrilus tevnianus. Next base: position 14,285 of record JAUTBX010003576.1, on the reverse strand, counting down.
AAAGCGATATCTACAGTACTGACATGACAATGGTAGAACAATCAAATAAACCACTAATTAGGTCAAACGATATCTACTGCTGTAGAAATAACTTGCTATTTGAAAGCGATATCTACTGTGAAAACACAGTATTGAGATTTCTAAATGTTGGAGCTATTTATTCATTATTCTTATCTGTAGAGTTAACCCAATCATCCAAAGCTGCCAATTATATTACATGTACTTTGTATTCTGTGTTGCAAATATATTTTGCCACTTCTGATCTGATCGGAGATTTTGTTATATATATAATATTTATATAAAGAGACAAGACACCACCTGTAACTTGTTTTACCTATTTCATATACTAGTACACTGTATTGTATTAGATATTTATCAACCCTCTCATTAACACTCCAGCAGAAGAGAGATGGTTAACCAAAACAGCTAGTAAAGCATCAACTAAACATGTATACTGCTAATAGTTTATATACAACTCGGTAGCCATTGCTTTTATGTAAAGCAGGTTATGGGTTTTATTTTGATGATGCCATATTGCTTTTGAGGAATTTAATATAAAATGTTGGTTTTTTTTTAATCATCAAAATGTAGTTCATTTGAGTACTAGTATACAAAACCTGCAAGTTTGCTACATGCTATTAATTTCTTCAATGTTGTTCAATGTTCAATTGCTCATATTGGTGAATGCAATTTGCTTTGGTATATTGCTGAAGCACAGTGCAATGAAATGTTGGCTAAAGCACAGTGCAATGGCATACCTGCTAAAATTCAGTGCAATTAATTATTGGCTAAAGCACAGTGCATTAAATTGATTGCTGAAGCACATTACGTTATATTGACATGATGCTGTGAGTTGTTCTATATTAAGGAATTCTTGCACCAGATATTCCTTTCTGGTGCTTAATCCTTCTTATTTCTACTACTGATTACATGTATTTGTAGAACTTTCTACTACTGATTATGGTACATGTATTGTGTAGAACTGTTTCCGTCCTATGAAAGGCTGTACATTTGTGTGAGTTAATTTTCTCCCTTTTAACATGTATTGTAAAAAGAGCCATAGAATTCATGTATTGTCTGTATAGAATTATAGATGAAGCATTTCACTCTGTGGCTTTTGTGATAAATCAAAACAGTATGCAGAATAACACATACCCACCATGATACTGCTACTCCGTTGTGTCATATAGTGTACTCTAGAACAATGACTGATGAGTCAATTATCTCCATCATAAGTCAAAGTTGCATAAATTACTTTTACTTTTAACTGTGGGATAACTTAATTTTGGTAATAATTTCTTGGTGGGATTCAATCATTTAAATTTCTTTTTGGTATTTCTGTGGATCTGTAGATAAATTAAAATATTAGCAAAGTTTACAAAGTTATTTGCTTTGTTAATATGTGAGCATTATCAAATTTTTATTCCAAAGATAGTTTAGTATTATTTTCATTGTTTTTATGTTCTAGAACGAAAAATATATCAAAATAGACTTTTCATTTTAGACTAGTCTTTGTCTACAAAGAAGCTATGGACCTTCCAGCCATCATCCATATCATGGATAAGACAACTTGTCACAAATTGTTTTCAATCATGAGTCCGTTCTTTCTTGTGAGTTCTAATCGTCATAGAACTATTCAGCTCTAGTCATATTTTAACTCATTCCATGTTGGCAGTTAACTGCAGATATGCTACTTACAAATATTAAATTGTTGTGCAATACATATGTAATTTGGTTAGTATCAAGTTAATATCTTTTTTAAAAACCCTTCCTGATGTCTTTCAAAGCCTACACAGACATCTACTACAGAATATCACTGTCAGATTAGTGTTCATATAGTTATTTGTTACCATGGTTACATGAAATTGTGCTCGTTTATTCTGTATATTCAAAATGCTGTGCATCGATCGATCTGTCTTCCAAACATAAATAAAACTACTTTATCACATTTATTGTTGTCACATATTTTCTTCAGGCAGAACACAAATTACACCATGAGGAAGAAATCAGATGTTGGTGTATAGTCCACAGCTATGATTCAAAGTTATGACATAATTTTAAAAGTATAACTGCTGCAAAGTCAACAAAAACTGACTACAAACTCATTCCACGGCTGTCTGACATTTTATTCAGCACCATAAATATATACGTCTACCGACTGTCGTAGCATCAATGAAAATAAAATGCAAAAGCATACAAAACAAATTATGACATGGAAAAATGTTATATAATTTGACACACACAACAGTAGCTGTAAGACATTCTAAGACAGTCACGAAACGTACACATAGTTATATTGCATGGTCATACAGTGATAAGTCTTGCACGGATATGATTGGTTAATTGTGAATTACTGGTTTTTGTCGAAGTGAGAGTATTTCACCCATACAATTGGTTAACAGAAGGTATTTACAGAGTCGACATTCGGTATCAATCCATACATTAAAGCGCTAAGAATGTAATGTTAACTTCATGGCATTCCTCTTTTACAAATTTACAAATCTCACCTGCCTGGGTATCGTTTCTCGAAGCTCTCGTATCTACCAGGCGAAGCTCTCATATCTACCAGTAGCTAGGGGTATGCCTAGTGGAAGCGCCAGTACTGTAACTGTACTCGCTTATGTTTTGCTTTAAAAAAATAATGTTAGCTAGGAAATTGATGTGAAAGTCTGCGTATCTACTAATAGCAGCTACGCGCCTGTCTACTACGAGACCATAAGGACATAAGCAATCTCCCAAATACATGGGATTGTGCACTTACGAGAGCGCTATGGCGTCTCATAGTGGATATGAGAGCTTTGAGAAACGATGCCCTAGATTTTACTATTGGTGTCAAAGCCACACTACTACCTTTTCTCATCTGTATAAATCTTACTCACCTCTCTCCGGTGTGTCTGGTTGTGACCATAAGGTCAAGACACCGGTTCCTCATGCCATTCGTTACATTACAAGTGAACCACATTCCACACGGAACAATAGATAGGATAGCAAAGAATGGAATCATTAAGAACAAATATATAGTGAAATATATGGCACATGAACAATATGGGTATAAATTCACAGATGTAGGAACATAGTAATCTTGTGGTTCATGTTTGTAAATGGCACAACACAACATTCCAGCACAGTACTGATGGTTATCGTGGTTGGGCCTGACTGTGCACACATGTACATCATGGTACCATGTATACAGTATACAGTATACAGAGAGATGGAAACAACATGGGAGGACAGGCACAGGCTGTACCACAGCAAGCGTGCAGGTGCTTCTCACCCATCACTTAGGTGGTGTTCCATTGACAGTCTTGGACGCACATTCTGGACAAGGCTCCTTTCTAGCTGTTCTGTCTGTACTTTCTGTCTGACACATGAGCAGTTACCAATGATCAACACCGCATATTGTAACTGCACATGCGTCGGACAGAAGGTACAGACAGAACAGTTAGAAAGAAGCACCCCCCTGTCCAGAATGTGCGTCCAAGACTGTCAATGGAACACCACCTTAGTACCATCATTTCAATGGTAAACCTTGCACACCAACCTTTCTGTGGCACATCCCCTCATAGGTTATATTTTTAGAAAATCCTGCATCCACCAATATCTCCATAACATGCCAATCACCTTCACCACAGGCAACGTAACCCTTTGATAGCCTTTTCTTCACTGCATCTACAACAGTGTGACCCTTCAAGGGAGCTAGCCTTGATGACTTCATCTCTTGTTGGCATCTGTGTTATACCCTGTGGCTTGATACTTCAAGAGAGCCCCTCTGAAGGCTCTATCTTGATGCCATTGATACAACAGGGTCTGTCTTGTTGCTTCACACTTTTAGCATTGCTAGAACCTTACTCATATATGTTTCCAGTCCGTATAGGCCAAAGAGACAAAATATGAAGAACACAATGGCATGATGCAGGAATCCATGAACAAATGCATCTAAATGATTGCAATTTACATTGTACATATAGCATTGTTTAGATATAATTGTGGTATGTCTTAAACAATTGTTTAATGCAGAGAGACATCGAAGCATTGACTAATTCTTGACTCCACAATTGAAGTCAATTTGAAAAAGAATTACCTACAAGCTCCTATGGTATTTTGTTCAGTATTAAAATATTTTGAGGTATAAACTGTCATGTAAAATATCATGCTGTCTGAATGTCTTTGAACAACAGAAGAGCATCATTGGATATTACATCTGATAAACCACAAGTCATATATTGCATTGGTAAAATGTCTTTCCAATGACATCAACATTGTCGCTGACAAACTCCACACACTGCGAGATTATAGGCTCCACACATCACTTGAGCTATCTTTACAAATACAAACTTAAGTCATTTTGAACCTCCTCACATAACAAGCAATTTGATGACCTTTCTTAAAGCATCAATTAACAATTGTCTTGATATAAAGCTTGACACACACCAAGGATAGAACTGTTCCACGTCAGACAGGTCTTGTGGATTCGTTAACCCTATACCTGCTGGATTAAGTACATGCACTGCTCTGTATTGGGCATCTGGCTGCCTTCAGCAGGACTAAGGTTAAAGAACTTGTCTTTGAGCAATCTTCCAGGATATGTATCTCAGCATCCTCAACACAATTCGTCTCCATCTCCGCGATGGTTTGCAAAGTTCGATTTATTGGCATCCTTTGATCAACATGCAGTCGGTTCTGAGTGATGGTTCAAAGTTTGGTCTGCCAGATTTTTACTACACTCAACATTTTTATCAATAGGATCTTTTGGTTTACCCTATACGCACATGTCTCCCAGCGATGGTTCAAAGTTTGGATATCTCAACTTCCCCATCACAAAGTCATCTCCATGGTTCAGATTTGGATTTCTAGACTTTCTCCGAGCAGTGTTTCAAAGGTTGGATATTGCTGCTTCCCACACACACATTAGTCTCAGAGCTGTGATTCAAAGTTGGATCACCTGGTTGTCGCTTAACACTTAACGATAGTTGGCAAAGTTCAGAGCTCTCCGTCTCCAACACACATTCATCTCTGTGATGATTTTGTTGCATCTCCCAGCTTCTGAGCGACAGTTCACAAATTTCAGAGCATCCTTTCCCAAAGCTCTCTTATCCACTAAGAGGCCATAGCGCTCTCTTTGCAGTGTATTAGCTATCGGCAAAGAGAGCATTATGGTCACTTAGTGGAGAAAACAACTTCTTGAAAGGATATCCAGATCTTCTGGCTGCCCCATACATACACCAGAGTTTGGTTCTTTTGCTTTAAATACCTACACACACGTATCTCTCAATTCAAAACAGGGTCTCTCGACCTCCCCTATACACACTCATCCGAGAGCAACAGGAAGACATCCGGTTCTCCTCCTATACACACTCGTCTCAGTCACAGTCCAAAGCAGGGTCTCTCCACCTCCCCTACACACTCATCCGAGAGCGACGGGAAGACACCCAGTTGTCCTTCTACACACACTCATCTCTCAGTCACAGTCCAAAGCAGGGTCTCTCCACCTCCCCTATACACACTCATCCGAGAGCAACAGGAAGACACCCAGTTGTCCTCCTATACACACTCATAGTCACAGTCCAAAGCAGGATCTCTCCACCTCCCCTACACACACTCATCCGAGAGCGACAGGAAGACACCCAGTTGTCCTCCTATACACACTCGTCCTTGAGCGAGGTGATGCGGGCGCAGATCTTGAGAGCGGGCCCCAGCTTGATGTTCATGGCTGTCATCAGGTGGTCTTCCTTCAGTAGGAGCAGAGCCTGGCCATCAATCTCCTGGGACAGGAACTCCTCCGCGTACGTCGAGCAGCCCGGCAGCGACTTGATGAACTCGTACACCTCGCCCACCTACAACGTGGCAAGGAATGGATCACACTTAGCACTGTGCAGGCAAGTCATCATACATAGATTCCGACAGTTTCTCATTGTGAGTGATAATGGAGTTGTAACGTCACTGTGGGAATCTTTCGCCCATTTGTGATGAGCGCCTAATGGAATTTGGTCTTGTGACCCATTACCTTTATGGCACAATGAATGCTAATGACTCTATTCATATCCTTAAATAAAGCTACAATCACCAAGAAATTAATTGGGCAAACCAACAGTTTTGGTCTGGATTGTGCAGCTTGTCGGTTTACAGCAGGAAGAAACCTGCAACATCTGTAGTGCTAAGTGTTGCAGTAAACCTGCTAGCAACAACTGGTACTGATGAGCCAAGGACTACAGCTGCACAAGAGTGAGCGAGCTATTGTTTTACGTTACAGCGGAAATCTTTCTACTAATATGCGCTGAACTGCTCAAGAACAGACTGGACACAGGTCGCCACGGTTACTTACCGACCACTTTGACGGCTCGTTGGTGGGCGACATCTGATCGATGTCCATGTCGGGGGTGTGGGAGGGAGACCCGGGGGAGGAACTCGTCTCCTCCTGACCGCTGTTAGAACTGCTGGCTTCTTCTCCTGGCAGCTACAATACACAGCAACAAATACGTTACAATGTCAGCCATAGCAAGGACAAATATGCCTAAGGCAGCTGACTTTTGGCATGGTCGTAGGACAGGATTTACCCTAAAAGTTAAAAGCACAGTACAGAATCACAAGTTCCTAGCTAAAACCACAGCTAAAACAAAATTATGGACATGGATTAGATTATTGCACTAAAGGTTTCTGGTGTTTCACCAGCAGACCTGCATAGTCATGAATAGAAAAGTGTGATATTTAGGTTCGCGGTAGATGTCCTGAACTCGCCACAGTCTGCTATGTTCACAAGTGACAGATCTTCTAGTTTTGTCCAAGCCGAGCATGCAAGGACTGTCACACTTTTCAACAGATCTAGTACTATATTCACACATTTAATTATTTGTTATTTTTTAGGAGTCTCAGCGGAAACTTTAACTGCATCTCCTTAATATCGTAGTTTAGAATGTTTCTCAGGAAATATTATGGAGAAACTGGAAAGGTAGGCAGTTCTGCACAAGGATTGGGGACTTCAAATACTAAAGGTTTCTGGTATTCCACAAGAATAGGATTATAGCATTAGACGACTTCAAATACTAAAGGTATCTGGTGTTCCACAAGGATTGAATTAGAGCACCGCAGACTAGTCACTACAGAAGACGTCTGCTGTTCCCCAGCTTACCCTGGACGTGATGTTGTATTCCAGTCTGGCCCCACGTTCTGAGCGCCATCCTTTCCTGGCCGCCAGGGGGTGCTTCCTCTTCTTCACCAGCTTTACTGTTCCTGCTGAAACAACCAAACAAAACGGTTTCACTTAGTGACAACATTATCGATGTCTCATACTCTGACCTCCCCTCCAAATGTCCATTACCGAAAGCAAACGATGATAAAAAAAAAAATTATCGCAATTAATTTAGTCGAGATATTGTTATTAGGCAAAGATAATTAATTGATGTCCCGACAAAATGTTGTCTCCACTTTGAACGTCCAAGCAGAAAGTCTCGACGACCGCGACCATCCCTTACAGAACCTCAGAGCACGTGAACCTCCGGAGCGCCTCACCTTTGTTCTTAAAGAGCCCGACCCTCCTGGAACAGGCGACGTTGTAGCGCTTGGCGCAGGCCATGGAGCAAAACCTCTTGGAGCGGCGGAACTTGACGGCGGTGGCCACCTTGCCGCAATACTCGCACTTCAGCATGTTGGGCTGTGGCGGCTCGGGACTGCGCACCACCAGGCCTGGAAATAGGGGGACTGCGGGGATCAAGTTGGGCGTTGATGTCAGAATTTGACTGCCCTGGTGTGTACTCAACATTGTGGGGGTTCATGACATACGCTGTAGCAAGTGTGGTCGTGTGAAGTATAAGGTTGATTATTTTTTCTAACGACTGTCTCGTGATAAGCATAGTACAATTTGACAAAACTGTGAATATGAGTAATAATGTTCAGTATACCAAAATATCGACTAAATTCATGTCCATAAACTTATAATTATGTATACAAAGTGAAACATAAAAGAGTTTGTATAAAAACTTACCTTCAGGCTCCAGCAGTGGTGGCTGCAGGTCTATGAGGGACTCGTCATCCGAGTCCTTGTCTGTACGTGACGGCTTGGGAGGGATGAACTCTGTCAGGAGCGATGATCTCTGCACCTGGGAATATGTATACAGTGAGACCTAGGAATCATGGCTTCCGGGAGTGAACCAAGGGAGGTAACTGGTTAGCATGCAATCAGACGTACCACTACCAGGCTGTGTTATTTACTTGTTTGTTTGTTTATTTATATTAAGTTATTTATTAGACAACAAAATAATGCAAATATCCGGAATAACTGCTCAAATTCGCTTTTGGAAATGGGGTGGACAATGTATATTTGCTCTTGTTTTCACCAGGAAATATGCTCAAAACAATACGCTTCAATTCAGCTTTACTAACTCCAGAGGAGAAATGTATGAATATATCAGTGTGGTAATAACACATGAGACTACGGCTTACCGGGAATGGCTCTGGTCCCTCCTGTATAACGAAGCCCTCGATGATGTGAGTCAGGATGTGTGGCTTGACAATGGCCTTCTGCTTCTCCACGATGGCGACGGGTTCCAGCGGGGGCGGGGGCTTCTCCGGGGTGGTGTCCATGGGGCTCTCCACCTCCTTGGTGATCACGGGTGGCTTGTCGTTGTCGTCTATGCCGTCCATGCAGTCCTTCTCCTCCTCCAGGCTGTCATTGGCCTCGGCCGTTGTCAGGCTCCTCGACTTCTCCTTGGTCGACGTCAGTTCCGGCGGCGGGGACGACTTCTTGGTGGTCTCCACTTCCGAGTCCGACTGGCTCTTCACCGGTTGCACCACGGAAGTGGGTTGGCTCGTGGGCGTGGCGGGTTTCGAATGGCTGACAGCAGAGGAGGAAGTTTTGTTCTGGGAGGAAGTCGAGGAGGAAGAGGACTTGGATTTCGCGCGACTCTTCGGCTGTTTGGGGATGACAGTCGGGATGTTGAGCTTGGTGACTTGTGACATGTGGGTGGGTGGGATTTTGGCCGTGGCGGATTTGGAAGGTAGGAGAGTCTTGCCGCTTTGGGACACGCCTTTGACAGATCCGGGGTTGGGCTTGGTCGTCACCTGCAGATTCTGAGGCATCTCCATCTTCTTCATGCTACCAGCTAGTGCTGCCTGAGAACACAATGAGTCAGAAATGTCAACCAGGACTAAAGACATGGATTGGGCACAAAGACAGTTGCAAAAAGGTGCATGGTCAGGGGAATAGCCAAAGGTATTTCAATGTAGATTTGAATTAAAACAATTCACAATGTCTCTAGGGGAAGATAGAAATGAATGTGGATTAGTCTGCATACAGGCAGCTATGCTCGTCGGGGCCTATTCTTGAAACGTTTTTACAAACTTCTTAATTATTCTTATAGTATGTCTACAAATTGTTCTTAGGTTAAGAAGTTTGTAAGAACATTTTGAGAATATGCCCCCTGATCGTAACACAAAGGAGTATTTTAAAATCAAATAAATCGCGCATTTACCTCCCAAACCTGCATGTTGGCCATCATTCCCTGCTGAGCTTGGATAGGATTGGCCGTCCTGATGTACAGCGATTGGCCGGCCAGGATAGCCGGGGTCTGCGCGTGGTTCAGCAGGGGCTGGTGGGCAGCCAATGGGATGCCTTGTTGCAGACTGGCCATGGCCTGTAGCACCGCCTGATTGGTCAGCATGGGCTGGGAGGTGATGATCTGCCCGGTGTTGGTCACCAGCTGGGGCTGGCTCAGTCTGAGCGGGGCCTGTGACGTGATCAGCTGGGGCTGGCCTTGGTGGGCCGCTATTGACACGCCCTGGCCTTTAGCTGCTTGCTGTAACAACGACGAGATAATTCAATAGTGGGTGTCACTAGTGGTGAGATTCTTTCGTCTGGGGGAGAGTTGTGAACTAGCGCGCTAAGGATGTGAGTGCAGGGGTGACTTCTATCACGTTCGCGTGAATTTATCGAGTACATAAAATGGTGATGAAATAAGTTGCCAGTACATTTTGTCGTACAAAAAAGGCTATTTATGGCTTCACATTTGTTTCCCGCTAGCTAATGTCCGATGGCAACATAAATATAGTGGAACGTATCTCTAGATTACACTTAAAATATACCAACATAACCATTAATCAGTTTTGGCAACGCATTTACTAATACTTCGACTAGGTTCCCTTCCCCGGAAGTTAATATTATCGATAGTCGATAAATATACCTTTCGCTCCCCATTGCCAATAACTAATTGACAAACAATGATCATACATAAAAATAATTTAAATTCATCACAAATATCTAACTAATTTAAATTCATCATATTATACTAAAAAATGTAAAATAACAATCTAGTTGGATACAATTTAATTTTTAAATATGCTACAGTAGTTTGTGAAAAATACAACTAAATTGCCTGCAAATATTTTTGGCAAGGATGAATTGCAATAGCAATGAGATTCTTTAAATATAATTTAACATGGACAGCTACAAATTACAGAATAATAGCAGTACAAATAACAGGGAAATTTCAATACACAAATTATATTCACTGTTACCTGAGCCACATAATTTTGGTTGGCACCTCCCTGACCAGAAAACACCCCTAAAAGACAAATAAAAAATATGATAAAAACAAAATAGATAGACAGAATACTTTTAAAATCTGTAAATTGTGAACTAATATAAGAAATTACAATAAAATAATGTTTAAACAATATACTTAACAGCATGCAAAGCTAGTGGAATCACAAACACAGGACATACCTAGCTGTCCGAGCACAAGGGGCTGCTGAGCTGCCTGTTGAGCGGACATTACTGCAGGCTTGCCTCCCACCAATGCAGTTGCTTGACCCTGGGGTGTCTGCATCTTCCCATTGCCGGACACCTTGTTCATGTGTCCATTACCTGAAGTAGGGGCCACCGTGGTCGACACAATCATCCCGGGCTGAAATACAGCCTACAGAGTTGAAATTAAGGAAACTATGGTTATTCAAATTATTATTATTATATTATTAGAAACCCTATTATTATTGTTATTATCTTAATTTTCAATGTATTATTTTAATTATGTTTCCAACAAACTATTTAGTACTTACAGTGATACTATATTCATGAGACTGAGGGTATTATTATTAACGAAAGTGGATAATAGCGATTTCAGATAAAAACACACAGGAATACAAATAGGGTAAAATAGTAATTATTATTTTGCCCATACATTAACTGAATTTAGAATAGTGGGTAATGATAAACGTCCCACCAATAAAAGGGATTACGTTCTGTGGCTGACCTGTGAAGACGGGGACATCAGTCCAGGGCTGGTTGGTCCGACTGACGGAGGTCTGCCCTGCATCGCGGCGGCCATGTTTAACTGTTGCTGGGCCATGGCTGGAAGAGAACAATGGACTGACTGGTTCAACAACGAATCACTTGAACCCCACCTCAGAGATTCCAAGGATCATACGAAACTTGATATATTGTGCAAGAAAATCCTGCATTCAAAAGTAAAACCTAGATTATATAATCTTGGGACCTGGGATATGAAAACTAGACACAAAAAAACACATATTTATAAAAAAGAATTATAATAAAAAATAAAATAAAAATATATAAATATAAAATGGCAATGGGGAAAGAACTCACCGACAGCGGCATTCTGCAGCATGATCTGTTGGTTGTAGGAGGGGAAGTTGGACAGGTACGGGGGGCTGTGCATGGACTGGGGGATCACCTGCACCTGGGGGAGTTGGGCCAGGGGCGTGGGGGAGCGGATGTTCGCCATTGTGACTATAGGGGTTCCAGGGGTGCCTGGTGCGCTGTTGGCTGAGCTTGTTCGTTGCTGATCGGCCATACTTGCATAGGTCGCACTGGGTCCTCAAATATCTGCAAATAGTGGAATCGTCTTTAACAAAATGTGAGAAAATATGTTTCATTCCATTATGATTATTTAACATAAACAGTGGTTAAAGATATACTGTATCATGCGATAAATTGTAGGCCTATAATTTAAATTTGTTTTCTCGAGTCTCTTGAAATCATGATTATTGAGTGTCATACCTAAATCCCAGATAGCAAACAGACGGTGGGTCGATGTTGTTTAGACCGGCCATCCCACATTATTTGTTAATCGAAACACATTTGCCTTTTTCTATATACTAGAGTATACCAATATGATTTATGGATAGATTATTAATTTTATGAATGATAGATTTTCACAATAGAATGCATTTGAATACATCAGTAAATATCACCGACATTGGTTCGACAGTGACTATCACTAATATGAGGCAGATCTGGTGTTTCTCCAGTCAGCAGCCAACATTGTCATCGGCCCTACGGATGATATCAGTCTGCGAGCCTGACCATTCCGACTGTAACCTAGATATCTGGGACTATTAGACTGCTAAATTGACCTCAAATTCCCCCCCCCCCCTTCAAAGCTGAATAAATGATGGCATTACACAATAGAATATTGACAAGTAACAATACTTCAAATATTGCACATTGTTCTTAGTTATCTTACATTTCTGCTAGCTGCAGTTCTAGCTGCAGTTCTGTAGCTCCCGTTTACTATTTTGCTATCTATTATGACGAACCATAAATCGTCATTAAATAAACACAATATAGGAGGTCATAAATGTTTTGGGGGTTCAGCTAAATTTTGTATTGAAGAACTGATCAAATCGATACATGTAGACATGTGTCTAATTATCTGCCCTTGAATTCATGTATGACCAATGACCGAATATACGAGACAGTCTACCTTTTCGGAGCACAACTCTGGTTTCCATGTACATTTTCAGCGTTATGTGTTATGCATTTCATGCAAAACTGTGCCAGTAAATTAGCACACATGCCTCTCTATCGAATGACCAAATTACATCTACGTAAGGACACACAGAAGCTAAATAAACGTGTGTTATACTCACAAAGAAATATCATCCAGACTGTATTATCAGGCGGCCATTTTGTTGACCTAATAACAACCGTTCTGTGTCACTACACGTCACGAGCACCTGCTACTAGCTGATTGGTTGGTGATATTAGAAGCCTCTTTCGATTGGTTGGCAGTTATTAGGGCGGGGCTTAAGTCACAGATCACCTCGCCCAGATATTATTTTTATGGTAGGGCCTATGCACAAATGCATAACTTGATTAAGCCATAATCAGTAGTGCATCATCTTAAATTTTGTTCAGTATATCATGGAAGTATATTAGATTATATTCTGGTTATTAGTTATTGCGATGAAAGGGAGAAATGAGAAAACAAAGAACAATAAAATGTCGAGAAAGGTTATCTCCCTTTGACCATTCCCGTAGTGGTGTTGGCCTATTATATGGATCAGAAAAATGCCGACTTTTATTTATACTATTAACATTTTAAAATATATAGCCAACGGTATTGAACATTAGAAAAGTAGAAAATAAATAATAAAAACTTGCCAGTATAATTATTAATTTGATTTCTTTTTAAAAAAAAATTCTATATGAAATACGCCGCATACTGCAATTCCTTTATCACGATTAATATGTATTTATTTTATATGGTTGATTAACCACTGGTCAAACGGTTTTATATTGAATCATACAAAGTAACCTATTTGAGATGTTTCCACATGGTTATAATGTTAATAGTCCAATACATCACATTACTTTCAATATTAAACAGAAACTTTATTCTTCCGATGGACACATTTTATAATTTGTTCGGTTGGTTGATGATGGATGCAATTAGCTGTCACTAAGTTTAGTTCGTATCTTACGTATATTGTCTCTGCAGTACCGGTATTATCTGACAGCAGACTTAACTGGTGATCTAGGCCTACATGATTTAGTTTTTGTCGGCCTATGGCCTTGTTGACCATCTCCCTTGGCATAATTCAGCATATCAATTACAGTAACTTTCTATAATATATAGCCAACGGTAGTGTTGGACATTTACTATTGTTTAATTAGATATCCACTGTTATAATAGATTCAAAACAAATTTAACCTTAGGCCATGCTAGAATGTATAAATTGTAAGCTATGAATGTTTGGTCTGGTTCTTCATGCGTCAAGTTTCTTTTTGATTCTGTGTCCCAATACCGTTTTCATCGTAGCATTATTCACATACAGTTGTTTTTCTTTCATCTTCAGAATACTTTCCTTTCCTTATCCTTCGTCTTCCACACGATTGCATGTACGAGTATAAATATATTGATGTCCGTTTTATCACCAGTCAACCATAGTAGGCTACTTACTGCAACGTCCACATATTATAGTCCAGTCAATCTACGCTATATTTGGGGCGAACCTCAAACAAATTGCAACAAAACGTTTTTTTGGTTCCAGTA
>JAUTBX010003354.1:2618-14407 GCA_032361465.1 Lepetodrilus tevnianus | reverse complement strand
ACAGATCACCACACTATCATTTACCTTGTACAGATCACCACACTATCATTTACCTTGTACAGATCACCACACTATCACTGGTACACAATTCACTTACTCCACCGTTGATGTCATAATACTGTCATTTGTGCTATATATCTGCCAGTGGTATTATAATTCAGAAAAATCTTTGCCTGCCCTTCCATAAGTGTTAGCATACTATTTGTAGCATTGGAATCCCTTACCTTCCATTGGTATTCGATATATATTACTTTGGTGTTCTATCACTGTCCTTTGGGTTCTCTGTCTAACCTTTGTGTACTATCTCTGCCCTTGAGTTTCTATATCTGCCCATTGTATACTATCTCTCCCGTTGGTGTTCTAGATCTTCCCTTCATGTATCCTTTGCATTCACTGTTCCCTAAGGAATCTGGTGACTTACTTGATAAGATGAATTATTCTAACCCTAAAACTGATACAGGAAATCCCTATCCAGCAATTGTCCCCTATGGACCTAATAGGGCATGACCTATTTGATTAATTAATATGACTTTGATTGTTTTAGTGGACAGTAACCATTCGACTACTATTGAATAGATTAAATTGATCTTTTAGTAACTCAATATTACACCTTCATTGTATATTTCTTCTGCCAGTGTGCCTTAATTACTAAATAATTTTAAACCAATGAAGACAATCATGCACTTGTTTATAATATTGACCAACTATAGACTTCATGAAACAATATAATAATGACAGGCATTTGTATTTCCTAACACAAATCTCTAATTCTAACACCAATTATAAATGGAATGGGTTAAATGAGTTAATAATCTACTAATTTCTTTTTCTGATCAATCATAATGTACTTGGGGAATTCGTACTACATTAAATACAATTGCTTTGCAGACTACCATCCTCTATCATAAAATACACACCTTTAATACCATACAGTAGCAATCAGTTTCACATAACTAGGATTTGTGTATCATAAATTTGTTATAAACCTTGAAGTTTCATATCTGAAATTTGAAATGCTATCATAAATTGGAGAGAAAATACATGTTCAAAGCATAAAACTCTCACATGAATACAAACAAGAAGAAAAATTGTTACTATATCCTTATTAAGCATTAGTAAACACCCAGTGATTCTCTCTGTTCTGGCACTGGTCCCGTGCAAACAGCATGTATCAATTCCATGCGGATTTATGCCTTTCTGATTGCATTTATACTATGTTTGTGTATCCCTCCATTCAAGCAATTTCCCCACACTTCATCCACTAATGATTCAAAAGCTGTAATATTCCAGCTGGTTGAGTCAGTTCATTGCGTTATCTCACAGCCATGAAAAGCCACTTTGCAATCACAGTTGCCTTGCATAAGAACATATACCACTGCCATGCAGACCTCAACAACATGTGGCCATATTATGGAATTCCATTTTAGAATTTGCGAGGGAGTTCTCTTCCTGTCACGGCTCACTCTCCAAGTGCCTGTAATTTCTAGCCTGTCTTTCAGTGTTCCATAATTCACATTTCATAACCTGGCTATGATAGCAAGCGGACATTGGAACCACAGATAGATGGCCTTTGGAAATTGTAAATTAAATGCTGCAAAAACAAACCAAGGAAGTGCAACATTCCTTTTATTGGATAGAATGGCTGCTAAGAGTTTTATGTTCAGGTTCAACTACCATGGCTCAAATTCTCTTTCCATTTAAAAAACTTTTTTTCATTTGGAGCACTGTAACCCCAGCCCACCATGAGAATTTGTTTGTTTTCCTAATATTATATTTCACATGCACTTTCAGCATATTGTCTGCCAGTGTGAGATTGCTAGAACTGCTAGTTACCATGGAAATAATATACTTGAAAATCATCTTTATTCACGCCATCACTATCACTTTGGTTGTGGCTAATTGTATGGCATATTATTTTCAACCTATAAAACATAACTGCATTCCTTATGTTATGGTTAATAACATATGCGCACCTAACCACTCACACACGGACACACACACATATGCACACACACACACACACACACACACACACACACATACCACACACACACACTACGCACATATGCACACACACACACACACACACACACACACTTGACTTCACTGTTTATGTCTAGTACAACTGGAAGTAATCCATGTTACACAAATATCATCGACACATCTAATTCCTCTCTTGGCTCATGCAGGGAACTTTATATTTACGTACATCCGACCCTGTATTAGCTCTGTTTGTAGCAGTAATTAATCAAACTGAACAGCACAAAGAAGATAAATAGGTTCGAGAGATCAGATAGGGATGTGTTATAGGTATGTTGGTAGAAGTAGATATCAGCATGGAGGCCATTACCTGATTGTATCCGGTCACCATTCCTTGACCATCGATCTCTTCATGTTATCTCCACGATCATGATACTAAGTTATAGATAGTCCATCTAGTTCATACTGAAGTTGCTTTCAGTGATTTGTTCTCATCATGGATCTGCTTAGAGTTGGATGAGAACATGCAGTTGCTAATTCCTACGGGAAGACCCATGGACTGGTATGAATGAGCCAAGGGTGGTGATATCACATTCTATAGAAAACTTACTATCACCTCCACATGAGGATCCTGGTTTCATATGTGAATATTTTGCCACATGGCAGAGTCTCTTCTCAGAACATTTACATTTTGAAATTATTCCAATGTTTGTATGTGCTTACCATGTTTACCAGGTTTAGATAAATAGGTTAAATAAGATCTAAAAGCGGCAGATGTTAATCATGTGTGATATGAGATTCTTCATTAGTTCTATGGTCCTTTGTGATGCCAAGTCTGTTTTGTGGAAGGGCAATATATCCCTGTATTTATGTAGGTTTATGCTGTGATTCCATCTAATATAGCTTGATATAATAGCGCCGACGGTTGACGCCTGTGTTGTAACACCGAGGTCGTACCACGTACCAGCACCGACGTGTTTACACAGATAATACAGACTATCACTGGAATGGCGGAAGTTTAGCTTCTGTATTCTCAAACATATGTTTTGAAGCTCACATTTGCCAAAAGTATTGACACAAGGTCCTAGTGTGTAGTCTACAATCTGTAACCTGTCCCCTATATATCACCAGATCTCGGGGATGGTTCTCTTGGAAGTTCAGCTGTCACTATGTACTACTAAGTCCATTTTTATGACCTTGGAAACAATCATCAGATATGGATGGATTAATCTTGAAATTTTACTGAGTACACTTCCAGCAGAGAAGTGTCTGTAATCTTCATAGTGCACAGTAAACACTCACACTAATGTAAAAAGGCAAGTTACTTGGAATAGTGTTGACATTTAGTAGGATTGTATCCAACTGAAATATAGACCTGCAAGAGAGAACCATTTCAGGATGTGATAGTTTTATACTCAAATTTATAACTATTAAAGAAGCCTATGATTTGTGAAGTAATATTGAAAATGGTCCAAGGTAATATGCAATTTTCTATATGGATATACATGTATGTCAACTGACAACACCATTGGACATTTGTTCAATGAAGAATTTATGAACCAACAAAAATACATTACTACACGCACGCACGCATGCATGCACACACACACACACACACACACATACACACCCGTTCCCTTCTTCACAAATCAGACTTCTGTTTCTGTACAATCCTTTTTTAAACTGAAATTGTTATGAGTGTTTGATGCACCAAAAATGCCAATTCATATTTTTTGTATACGATTATGAACGCAATTATTGCAACTTGATATTTGCAACATCTCCGCAGGAAATCTTGACTTCTCTAAATGTAAGTAACAGCTTATTGGGTACTTAGCCACAGTTCTGAAAATAATGTCTGAGCTGCATGTAAAGACGCGAAGACAATGCAATTGTGGACTACAGCAAAGGGACCCATGTAACTTGATAAGTTTAGTCAGCTAATGACGTGGTCTTCCAATTAAGACTTACAGTCTCAGTCTCTATGGTAAAGCTGGCTGTTCTGGGATTATACTCTGTGTCAAGTCATTCTCCCAACAGTTAGCAAACACAAGAACCAATCAGCCAGAGATCAGCATCACGTACCGGATGACTTCTACTAATATAGAAATGTGGATGGAAAGATAGTAAAAACTGTCATTTTTTTTTGCTTAGTACTAAGTTTGCATGCTAGTCATAATTTAGCTGTCTTTCCTGACTAATGTTGTTGAGAATTTTCAATAGTACATTGTTTGATGGCTGTTGTAAGTAAGGAAACACTTGTGATTGGTCTCAGTGATTAAAGTAAAGATTCCTTTGTTTTTCACAATGGTTTGATGGATTTTGTTGTTCAAGAATGACAATGGCAATGGCATAAAGTATGATGCTTTGAATTAAATATCCTTAGATGTCACCAAGGTAACGATGGTCAGCATTCATGGTGGAAAGTACTTAATTGTAAATGTGTAACATTTAAACCTTGTGCATCTTTTACATTCATGATTTTATGACACATTTGATTCTTCTTCTAAGAGCTGCTCTTAATAGGTTAATAAATATATCTACCATGAACGTGTCTTTGGCCAATTGATTTATTTTACCTATAGTATCCATGGATCTTTCTGTCTTAAAACACAATAAAGACATAGTGTTTTATATATTTTTTTAGGACAAATTGAAGGCCATCTTCAGGATATTACAGCTACTGAAAGCAAACTAAACTCATCATCACGTGGAGAGAACTAATTTATTGAAGATATTTTATTACTGTCAAGAGTGTTTTTGATGTTTTAAATTAATCCTTCCCTCAAAGACATTTTGTTTTCTTTGATGAATTTACTGGTCAATTTGACACTGCCTTGCGCTGTCCATGCAATATATACTGCCTCCTCTGTGTAATGCTCAAACTGTGAACGTAATAAAGACTTGTTTTTCATAGAGCACCAGCTCACCACCGGGAATTATTGGCAATATTGAACAGTTTGAATGCATTGTTACCGATAACAACGTTGCAGGACGGCGCCACTCTAAGCCTCATTATGAAATATGGTAAAAGCTCAAACGGAATAGCACAACAGGGCTGGTAATGGTTGATTGAAGTATACTCTCTGGTAATAAGGTCATCTGATAAAATATGGAAATTTGAATTGAAGGACATTATTCAATAAAAAAAAATACAATGGCCATGTATACAAGTAAGAAATTAATTTATATTCAGTTTGATAGAATGCCTTGTTGTTATGCATGTTCTTTAAATGATAGTTGCAGTACACAAGGACTGTGACTCACTTATTGGCCCTAGAAACAACCAGCATTCCACTAAGAATAACATAATTCTGGTATTGTTAAATCATTCACTCTACATCATAACTACTATTAAATGAGACTCGAATATATTACATATGATATATGTCTTGTCTTGTCAAATATATATGTTTTAATTAATTTCATACGTTCCTTTTGATGAACTACTATGACATTTTGAATAATCTGTTATTACATGGTAATTGACTACCGTATAAGTTATATGTGTTCAAATTTAGTTTTTGAAAATACAAAATTAGTATGTGTGGATGGTTCAGCTTAGAACTGTTCTTTTGACTATGCATGGAATTGTGTCCCCAAAAAATGATCAGAAATTAAGTTAGATTGTCAGTGTAACACAGTTCCAGCCAAATAGCAAACAGATAGAGACAGTGGCTGTCTTGCTATGTTATAGCCAACCACAGTAATTCAGACACTAACTGTTTTGTTTTGCATTCAATGTCAATTCTAGACCATGGAGACAGCAATTGTTTTGGTTTGTTGTTTTTAACTGTCATAGAAATGCAGACAGTGTCTTGTAGAGTTCTAACTTCTGGTTAATCTAGTAATGGTAACTGATGTTGGAGTTAATCTATTGGTGGCAACTGATGTTGGAGTTAATCTATTGGTGGTAACTGATGTTGGAGTTAATCTATTGGTGGCAACTGATGTTGGAGTTAATCTATTGATGGCAACTGATGCTGTGGTTAAATTGTTGATGGCAACTCATGCTGTGTATTGCATGAAGATCGCTCTGGTTGGACATTGAGCAAGATTGGTTCTGGACATGTTTCACCTGTAGCTGGGCACTACATTTTGGCTAGGTGGAAAACAAAGGATAGTTCATGTTCCAAATAAACAATATCATACCAATAAATAGGATCAATATATCAATGATACCTGTATCCCTCTGATACTCATTTCTTATTTAGAAGAAATTCTTCAAGTTGTCTTTTGTAAAAAGAAAATCATCAAAAATCTAAAACCAGTTTACCCTCAGTATCTTTGACAGGGACTATCTGAGACTATCTGACTGATACTATCTGAGACTATCTGAAACTATCTGACTGATACTATCTGAGACTATCTGAAACTATCTGACTGATACTATCTGTTACATCCTATTACATTAACATCCAGACTGACCAATGGAATCAGCAACCATCTTGCAGCAATGGAATCATTGACCGTCTTGCATCGATGGAACCAGTGACCGTCTTGCAGCAATGGAACCAGTGACCGTCTTGCATGCCACTGTCTGAGAAGTATTAATGCGTTGACATGCTGTGTCTGATGCGAGGTTTTCCTGTTGGGAATCCAGCTTCCATTCCTTCTTCAGGATGAGTACAAGGCAGTCGTTGTCCGTCCATGCCATGCTGCAGTGACTGCCATGTTTCCTTTCTACACATGCGACAGCATCGAGACACAGAATAATACAGTTCAACCCGTGCGTGAGGACATTCAATTGAGTTGGATTTAAATACATCGTGTGTGTGTCAGGAGACACTATAGCTGTCAATGTCTGGGACTTATTGTCCGGTCTGTACTTTACTAGTGATTACATGTATAATGCTATATCCCTCTTAGTTTATTTCCTTTGTTTTTACATTTTATTTACTGGTTAATAATGCATAATGGATATAAGTAATAGGAATATTGAATCAGTACATATTATTTGTATTTCTTTGTCCACATATTTATTAATGATAAATGTATTTACCAATTTCATTAATGTGTTCTGTAATATTTCTTCAACTATCATTTTCATAATTGTTAACATCTACATGACGTCCATCAGAAATATGAATCCTCTACTCACAAACACCAATGGACTTTGAAGGAAGTCGGCAGCAAAGTATTAAGTCAAGGGATTCATGAGTGGCAGTTCTTCTAATAATTAACCATACCGTGTGTATCTGTGAGCCGTATCGTATATACAGAAGTAGTTAGCAATTAGCTATGCATGCCAGTGGTAGATTCTCCAGTGATAAAGCCTGGTGTCTCCCAGCAAGGTTCAGGCAGTCTGGCTATCTCGGGAGATGGTGGCCAGTTGCCAGAAGACGTGGCATGGAGTAAACTGGAGGACCAGTATGTCCTTCATTGTCTTTTCATAATGTCCCACATACATTAAACTTTGGTCCAGTAATCAATGAATAGAAAATCCTATCATGAATTAAAACTTCTTTTTTTTTTAACATCACTTACATGCAGTAAGATACGACAAGATATGATGCATTATAACCCAAAAGGGAATTTTATTTACATAGAAATAGCAGTTGCACAGTGTATATTATACAATGATAATACTATCATAATATAGATCTATAAAGCATTAAAAAGTATTTATCTGAAAGTCTTCCCTGATAATCATCACACTACCCAGTATATGAAATCAATATATACAATTAAAAAACTCAGTATGTTCTCAATGACAATAGCTAAAGTAAATGTCATAGATTGTCCGTTGGGATGATAGTAATACCTAAGGTACCAATTACTGGTATCATTTATTGCAAATCTGCATAAGCAGAAGGTCTTTTTTTTTGTAATTGAACCCTGATTTTGGACCCTGACTGGACCCAGGTCAAGGAGTACTAACAGCAGATTATTGTCCAGGGTTGCAGGTTGACCAACAGGGACAGAAAGTAAACTGCACAAACGTGCCAGTGTCACACACTCCCTGATCTCTGCCGTAATTATTCATCTTGCTGCTGTCTAAGAACTGACGAAGCTGAAATGTTCCCGACCTCTGAGGAAACTCCTCTGGATCATATTTCTTGACCGTGTCAAGGTTTAGATGTAATAATCATTGTCCAGCTAACTAGTCATTTCATTGATGAATACACAAATATTAACTCTATAAAGGTTAAAATTATATCTTCAATGTCCTTATGCTAAATGTTGGTATACATTCAACAGTTAAACAACTAAATGTGCTGTCAAAGAAAATTAGGAGCTTGAATGTCATGACTGTGGACATGGCCTTTGTGCAAGAATATGAGAAACACATGTAGATTATTTAATTTGTCCATGTGAAAATAAATACCTACCCATAGAAGTGTATGCAATCTTGTGTATTTCCTCAATGCCAGGGAAACAGTATACACTCACTGTGTATTTTAAGTTGGTTCTCTTCCAGACCAAACTTGATGGTATTTGGAAAACCTGTCAATTACCCCCAATGTTATTTTGGGGAGATAGCATCTACAAGACACATTGTCTTTGGGCTGATCCTCGAGAGGTGCCAAAAAGTACAGGTCAAGAAAAAGCAGGAGATGGAATCATAAAGCCTGGCTTCGGAAGCATGCGATGTTTACATTACGGTGATCTATGTTCTTGTCAACCTTCTCCACTTCCCCTGCTTCCTCCGATACTTCTCCTCATTACGAGATGGCTACGTCATAAAATGCATCATTACCAGTGGCATCATTTAAGCCCTGCTACTCTGCACACAGACCCCAATAGGCAGTCACTCTCCTAACACAACAAACACAGACAGAGAAAGCATTCGGTTCAGACGGATCTCTACCGGGTCTTGTTTTCTTTAATCTTGGTTTATTCCTGACCATGACAAATGTATGCCATCATATTTTATCTTATGGTCTTTAGCAGGATTTTTGAGGAGAAAAGGAGTACATAAGTACGCTTTTCATTGACTTCAGGGACTGTCAGCTTCTGCTTTTCCTGTTAAAGAGGACATTAATATTGCGTGATGAATGCTTCATGTTTACTGATGACATTCCGGGGTTTCAGACAAAAAACAAAACATCCAACCTCCTCGGTGATCTGAATCACTGGCGATGGATGGCAATGTATGGACTGACTACACACAGAACTGTGAGATTCTCATTGGTGAAACTGGGTGAGATTCCCATTGGTGAAACTGGGTGAGATTCCCATTGGTGAAACTGTATTAAAATGTGCATCAAGACTAGGTATGTTGATGATTCCTGTGTCATTATTATGCCAGTAACTGATGAGGCTCCGATAATGTGTGGAATGCTTATGCATAAATACGCGTGTTTGGCGAAGTGCTGTATCTTCATTAGATGATATGAATTATGCTTACATAGAGAAATGCATGCCATGTTATGATGCTATTTAATGTGAATTATCAGAAGAATCATCATAGATGGGAAAGATATTGTCTTTAAATTGCTTTTAAATTACTATTTAATCATATCATCGAAGGAGCTGTCTCATGGCTAAAAGTTTTAGGGCAGGAACAATATTGAAATTGTTAATATACTACTATTATTGTTTTAAGTCTATGTTTATGATGTGATAAATATGCTCATTTACCTTTTTAAGCTTGAATACTTAAAATTTACTATCAATTCTCTGAAACATTGTTTTCATCAAAGTTACATTTTCAGTAATCATATTCTTTTTTAAATATATCTGATTTTATTATTTGCTTGATATAAGAATGTAATAAAAATGTTTTATGGTTATGATGATATTGCTATAAGCTTGTTATTAATTCAACTGTAAACTGAACATTATGCTACAGTAATCCAGTAGAAATATTACGTTAAGATGGTCTTCTGAAATATGCATTGTTAAATCTCTTTAAAACACTAATTACATCCTCTTTCTATTCTCCAAAAACTGTTAGTGTAGAGTATGCGGTTTCTCAATAGGCTGTGCGCACCGATGTATGAAACTCCAAAGACACCTTGCTTTCTTTTTCCTTAATAAAACTACCATGTGTTTGTTTGTGGGGAGACAACCATTGAGAAGTCATGCATCATAGCGAGTTGAAGCCAGAGCATCCAGAACATATTTATCACATGTTCCGCTGTTGTTTGTTGGGTTTTCGAAACTTGTCATAGATAGATGCAATGCTTGCAGTGGGTTCTGTGGATGCCATTCCTCTGAGGTGAATTCTGACAGTGAGAGATGATAGATGGTATGCCTCCCTCTCTCTACAACCTACCCCTACAGCCTGAGCAGCCAGCACTGCTTCACTGATACCACGATAAAGGCTATTCTCTAACTAGATATGTCATTTTACGAAAATTTATAGTTAAATAATGAGGAAAAGTGTAAATTCTTTTGAAATCTTTCACTGAAGGTCGTTCCTTCAATGTCTTAAATATCCTGATCTTTGAACTAATAACAAGTACATAATAATCATCTGAGATCTGGAGAGAAAAAAACTTTCGTAAAAGTGTCATGATTTTATGTAAGAATTAAATCGCAATATATAATATACTAAGATGAAGTTACATATTGAAATGATGATTCTCAACATTTGGAGTATAAAATAATATGATATTTAATTTGGCACAGTTTCATTCTGGTTATGGCATACTTGTGAAGTCTACCATTATATATGTATGCAATCGATAAATCAAGAAATAAAAAAAAATAACAAAAAATTCTCTCTTTCATTTGTTTTAGATATTGTTCTGGTATTGACCAAAACATGACCATCATACACTATTAGACACGTTGTTTAGTGAAACGGACGGGAAGATGAGAATGCCAACACCTCGGATGGAATGGCAAGCAGTGCACTACAGTGCATGGCCCAGCTTCACAAAGCTTTTGTAGCACATTTGTCAAGGTCATTTTTCAAGTGTCTTTTGATTCCACTCCAATTGGAAATGGAAATTATCTGGGAAAATCGTGTCACCAGGCCAGAAATGTTTCTCCTGAATGATGACATGGCAGTAGAGTATTGTCCACTTGCAAACTTATTGTTGGGAAATAAAACACGATAGTGCCGTCGTAACTTTTCCAAAGGGTTTCTGCGTTTATGCACCTAACCATAAGCTGGAGGAAAACAAACAGGACAGAGGTATTTTGCTGCAGACATACAGTTAGATTACCATGGAAACCATTTTGCTTACTTTACGCAGCTTTTCATTGGCAAAGGTGCCTCACAGTATATGTTTTCTCATTCAAGCAAATGTTCTGTTTGCGAGTCTGTCAGTATAGCGGTCTGTATGTGCCAGAACGCTGTGATTGGTTGCCACTGATGGGAGATGCAGTATCCAGAGATGAGGAAATAAATGTAAGTAACGCCTCCGAGTGAGCCCGGCACTGAGTGATTGGCTGGAGATGAGAATACCACATTCCTGTCCTACATACTACAACGCCGCCACCCCATGTCCTGTGTGTGTTGAACGGAACACCTCCACACAATGTCCTATTTATGTTGAACGGAACACCTCCACACAATGTCCTATTTATGCTGAACAGAACACCTCCACCCAATGTCCTATTTATTGTGAATGGCTCCTACATACCATGTCCTATTTACACTGAATGGCTCCTCCACCATATGTCCTATGCATGCTGAACGGAACACCTACAACCAATGTCCTATTTATGCTGAATGGCTCCTTCATCCCATGTCCTATGTATGCTGAATGGCTCCTCCATCCCAATGGGACCCATGTCCTATGTATGCTGAATGGCTCCTCCACCCAATGTCCTATTTATGCTGAATGGCTCCTCCATCCCATGTCCTATGTATGCTGAATGGCTCCTCCATCCCATGTCCTATGTATGCTGAA
>JAUTBX010003353.1:12178-25507 GCA_032361465.1 Lepetodrilus tevnianus | reverse complement strand
CTAAGCCTCCAGTTGACCATAACATGTTTACATAAGGGTGTAGGCAGAATGAGATGTAGGCAATATGAGAGGACACCCTATATTTGAACTGTATCGTCTCTCTTATGGAATGGCTTGTATACTAGTATATATTATTCTAGATATGTATTGTCAGTACAAAACAAACACATACACACACACACACACACACACACACACACACACACACACACACACACACACACACACACACCGGATGCCCGAGTAATTATATTGACAATGCAACAAATACTAAGTATGGATTTGATACATAATGCGTGGTGGAAAAAATATAATTTAAATTAAAAAACAACTATTTTTTTTTAAAGGTATCTAAGGTGTCAGCTTACTACAATTACAAACACTACAAAGAAAGGAGACCAGGCAGCGAGTTTATGCTGAAATGAACATTATCATAAGCCTTTTTCCAGCAAATGTATGTTGATGTCTATCTTATAAAGTGCATTGAAATTATCACGCCTCCGGGAGTGCACGTGCTCCAAGTGGCTTTGAAGGGAGGACCTATATTGGTGTATAGATATACTCCACGTGACTACATTGGAGAAAACTCATTGGATGACGATATTTAACTTCTTTAATAGTACAGGTTCCTAGTAGTGTACTGCCAGCATAACACCACACCCAGACATATAATGCAGTTACTGCACTCTGACGGTAAATAATTCACTCATCCATTGACATTTCTCGGTTAAACCGATAGAACTACTTTTCCAAGTACGAGAACTACTTTCTCTCCAAAGTATGTAGGTTTTGCGAAAGAAGAAGAACTTTCAGAAAACATATGTGGTGTGAACTCTCCTGTTTTGAGACAATTACATTTAACTTTACACACAGGGCTAGCAGGTTATTAGACTGCCTCTACGCCATTATATAATTGCAAGTAATCAGATCTCCGAGACGAACACCTGAATACGTAGAAGTGTGGATTTTACTTCCAGAAATATACATTTGTTTGGCCAAAACAGCTGCGTGCACGTTATATGGACGCTTTCAAAATTAACTTAGTTTTTACTAAATTATAAGTTTAATGAATATTCATGGAAACACGACGTAATTCATCTTTTTTACAGTACAAAAATATTTGAAATTAAATAATAGTATCCAATGGTTATTCCTCCAAGGTCAGTAAACAGTGTTCGTGCTTTGGTAAACGCTACGGTACTAATAATCACCTAAACCAAATTATGGACTTCGCCGTCTCTAATCACAGCTTAACGTTATTGGTGGTACTTTTGATCACTTTGCCGCCATATTGCTTCGAGTGGCTGCAAACCCGGATGCTAATTTGTAGGCTGATGCTTTTATTGACATGGATAGACTTCTTTGTTTGCCCAGCCAGAATATTTGTCTCAGTAAGCATTTACGAGTGCTCATTGGGGCCAATTTGTATCAAATTCTGTCATTATACCCTCGTACACCGCTCCTTCATTAGCGATCACTTGATTGGCAGCCTTCACATGCTCAGTCAGCAAAAGGGCAGATGCTTTCGTACTTCCGGTCACCTGACCTCTGCAGCCTCGTTTTCTGCCTGGCTTGACAGACAACATGGCCGTCAAGCCCATATCCTTCAGAGACTACCGGCGCTAACGGGAGACCAACGGTCACACCCATCATCAGCAGCTTTGCCTTTAGCAGATTTTCGGAGCTATGTAATTTGAACATCGTGTTTTCCAAGCTGTCGTTAGCCATGCAACACCCCACAAATTATCCGCCATCGATTGAGGATACGAGTAGTAATTTAGCCACATGATGGTCGCCACAATCTCTGAAAGCTCGTTAAAAAGCCTGCGTTTGGTCGCGCCTTTCTCCCATCATACCCCCATCATGAGGAAAGTTGTTGATTACCGTGCACGTTCATCTCGACCGTTAGGACCGAAGGCGACGAAATTTGGTTATAAAACGGCTATTTGTACTCGCTAGAAATTCCCCTTTCGTGACAAATATTTTTGTCGTAAATAAAGTCATTAGCGTCAGCGAAAGGATTGAGCTTACAATTATAGGCCGTTGTGCCCGTCTCTGCCCTCTCAGTGCCGAGATCGGAAGCAATTACTCGACAGTTCAGCTTGTTTAAACCTCTTCTGTGACGCCATTACGGCTTCCAAATGGACATTCTGAACTCTCAAAGAGAATTAATGCCCTGAATGAAATAATTTCTTCAATTGACCGCCCAATCATACTATTTTGGCGAGAACCTTTAGCAATGATACGATTTACCCAAAGTTGACCATTTTGTCAGTGAAATAGCGCTTAATGCTAGTAAGCTTGCTCTCTGTCAGACGAGCTTTGACGAAGTGCCACTTGAAGTTGCTGGACATTTGCACACGAGATCAATTGTCAGTAATGGTAACAATTGTAAATTACTCCTTCTTCCAAAAGCGCCTCTTGTCCACTAACGTAGTTTGTCCAGGGTCTGTCTGTGATGATCGGACTCGCGTCCGCGCGGTCAGCTTGGGCGTGTTTGATGACAGAGTCTGGCGTGTTTATGGCAATACAATTGACGGCGTGCCATGACTCTCTGATTATAGAAAATGAGCACACTGATGAGGCAAATTGATGCGAGATGAGAAACAAATGCAGCCATTGTTGGCAGCAGTAACACCCGCGAGAATCAAGCGTTTGCCTGTTTCAGTCTCAATTCAGTTTAGTCTTCATGCATATTTCATTTCCGTGATTGCAAGCCGAGGCAGAAGGGCAAACCGCGAGGTCGAAGCTATTACATGATGCCGTTCAGTTCTTGCTAATACGACTAAATTGTCTGACACAGCAAATATTTCGATGGCAAAAAGAATATGAAAACCATCAATCATAAAGAGTATTTGTGCGTCGACATGTGATTTGCCGCTTTTCAATTCACACCATTTCCACATCATTTGGTTTAGTCTTGATTTCTCGAGAATCCCCAAGACGACGGTTCCGCAAATCATATTTCCTACGCTTGGTCCTGCCCTTCCATATCTTTTTTCATAAACTCTCCATCTTAGATTAGATCTTCTCTTGCCCAACACTCCTTCGTGGTATTTCCATACATTTTAAGCAGTATATACAGTTATAAATATTGTCATTTACACACTGATTGTGTTGTCAGAATGAAACGAATATATCAATTTTGCATGTGCGAAAATCCCAAATGGAACTCGCAATTATTTCCACATACACATGGGAAGATAACGGGTTTACATGTTCGCATATAAATGATTTTTTTCTGTCTCAAACAGCAAAACAAATTATTGTCAACAGATAAAGATCGAGGAAAGCGCTTTTCTATTTCCTGTCATGCACGGTAACTTCCCCACACACCAGGTCGAGTGGACGAACTAATACCCGGAGTGGAATTGCTTAATCCGGAGTCGTACAGTATGAAATTGTACCGAAGTTTATCAGCTTACTGGATTTTAAAAGTCTGCAAATACGTGGCGGAATTTATTTAGCGGATCAATATCCACGTAGAACGCACATTAAACTAATATAAGCAGTGACACTGATCGTGGTGTTTAATTACATGTGGCTCAGTGTTACCATTAATACTTGAGTCTGTTGTCAATTTGATATGCAACTTAATTATTTGTTAAAAAGAAGTGTTGCCAACTGTGCGTACATTTGCCGTAAATGGCAAAATGCGTCCGTTTCACATGGATGTACATTTGCGTATAAATTGCAAACTTTAAACAAAGATTGATAGTATTGTATTCTACACTAAAGTTATTGTTGGTTACCACATAGGAATCTAAATAAAGCTTTACAAATCTGGAACTAAAAGTAAATACTGTATAATAATATTATCCATGTAATAAATACACCCTGCCGCTATACACATGCATGTAGTTACGATATTTTAAAATGCCATAATGATGTACCAGTAAACCCAAAATAAAAATATTAAATATTTTCTATCGGGATCGCAAGCCTTAATGGCAGTTTGATTTTTGCCCGAGTTTTGATGTTTTGGGTAGGTGGTCAAGACCTCAGACTCACACGCTGTGACGTTAGTCTTGTGGGCGGGAGATATGCCGTGACTTGCCATAACTTGCCCTCCCCCTCCCTCCCACTCTCATGCCTGCTCCCTTACCCCCAGCGTGTGTACCCCGCCTGTCAATCTCCAGATAAAGCCACGGCGGTGGAGGGCCATCACGGCATGCCCGCACATCTCCGACCTGGAATTATCCGCTGTGTTGCGCACCACGACGACTACCTAATAGACAATACCAGACAAGAGTGCTGACAATACGGGGCCAAACACCGAGCCTGGGAGACCCGACCTACCCCCGCCTCTCCCCCACCGTGCTATACACCCGCGTCCACTCTGGCCAAATGACCACACTGCCCGGAATGTTTTAGCCACTCGATGCAGTACCTGTTTAGACTGACCTGTCCACTTCATTTTACGGCCACGGACAACCTGTCCACTCCACTCAGACTGTAAACGTGTTTAGACTCGGCGGTGCCCTTTATACCATGTTGTTCAGGACAGGATCTTCACCTTGTTCCTCATCAACATCCACACACAAGAATTCATTCTAATTCTCTCTTTCTTTGCCTACCAGCACAGCATGCCTTCACTTCAGATTTTAATTTATGTGTATTTTATTTCAAAGTGGTTGTCATCCCCCTGCGACAATGTTTGGCTCAAACCTTCTAAAAAACCATCACGCTTTATTCTGTGCTGCGTACTAACAAGGAATCATGTTGTGCTGGAACTGAGTCTGTGGTGTACTGGACATTCAGATGGAGGTCGGCAGATGGTATCAGTGGCGGTATTGACCACTGTTTACCCCCAGGTTCTTGTCCTCCGTACTTCAGTGGCTGTGTCCACATGGTCGCTGTCCACTGAAGACACTAATCAATTCTAGTAAGAATCATCCCCCACGCCACTGATGCCAAACTGAAGCCAGGTGCAGCTATCATGCCGTGGAGTTGATGTCCGTGCAGCTTCTAGATATCACACCTTGCTTCACTACATGCAATGCCGTTGAATAGTTCATCAGTTTGTGCCAGTAATCTATATCCACCTGCATGAGGCTGAAGTTAATTTGTGTAATAATATGAAAAGCAATGGGTCATCATCATTGAATTGAACCAGAACAATTATTCTGGTTATTCTTCATTAAACAATGGTATGTATATAAAATATGCATAGTACAACACGAATGATGTAAAAATACATCGTACTTGTCTGAAGAATAGTGACGGAAAAAAATTGTGATATTTATATCCAGCGAAATCTGAATATAGAGGAGATATCAAGATTAGAAACAAAGTCAAAGGTGAATTTATTTATCATCATATATTCGTGTCCTCCAAATAAATATTTATATTTTACAATAATTGTTTGTCAGTCATAGCTGAATAAATTATATTATTGTATAGGTATTTAAATATTGTATTTAATCATCTACACGTACATACACTTTGGTATGCCTTCTACTAGAACTCGAATCATACCAATAGATGTCTGAAGATGTACAGAATTCAGAACGCGGCTTATGTAGTAATGGCATTGATGCTCCATATCATGTCTGGCATTTTCCAAACATCAGTTTTCATTCCATAAAACCCATAAGAAATGTTGAGATACTGCTAGTGCATCATATATACAAATGAAGCCATAGATGTGTACTTGCATATGCTTGAACGTATTCGAGAGCAAGATTTTCTACAAGAACAACACACTTTTCTTCGAATCCCAACATACGGACACAGGGGTATGTTCAAACAAAGTAAAACAAATTTATTCTAGATGTCTTACAAACGTCTGTTGAATACTTTCAATGACTGTCGTTGTAGCGACAACAATGAAGGTACACGAAGTGCTTGATACATAACTGATAAGATGTACGTGTAGATGTTTGTGAAGGGGGAAGTGCTGCTATGTCGCATTATCATACTGGCAGTACCTCGAATACAAGTGCCACTTCTCGACGGGTGCTGATTGGCGTATTGTTCCTTCACACCGCGCTAATTTTCAGAACATTTCTCAAGCTGGGTAAGTGGTCTTCACAGCACTGTTTATGGGGCTAATCACAGGCTTATTACGCTTACTTTTAAGGGAACATGTCCGAACATGGTGCCCCGGCAGACGATAGGGAGTGGTAGTTGCAACATCGACTCCTCCCGACCATTCTTGGATGACACCAGCATTACGTGAAGGCGTCACCTAGCGCCACAGGAAGCCCTGCTCTAAGATAGCACTCCAGCAGAATACGGGTGGCCATCTTCCTGTATTGCACCGTCACGTGACCCTCTGTGTCAAACCATGGGAGATAACTTGACGTGTCTGTTGACTACATTGTACCTATCCGCATGACCCTAAGCATGTCAACTGTGTATGGTTGCTTGTATAACAGTAATCAAAGAGATAAGCAATGCTGATTCAGGTCTAGCAGTGCTGAGTGTCTATTGTCTTCAGTGTTAATGACAACAGTTGGATGATGCCAGGGTGATGTCAACGTCACATTTTACTACTTTACTTGTAACGTTTT
The DNA here is from genome assembly GCA_032361465.1 of Lepetodrilus tevnianus. NCBI lineage: Eukaryota > Metazoa > Mollusca > Gastropoda > Lepetellida > Lepetodrilidae > Lepetodrilus > Lepetodrilus tevnianus. The sequence continues at coordinate 18,992 of JAUTBX010003353.1, read as the reverse complement.
GGCACGCGGGTGCTTCATTGGGTAAAAGATCGTATAGTCTTTAGAAAGCAGTGGCAATTCTGAAAGGAATCCTGAGTTTGTTACAACATGTCCTGGTGCTTCTGTGGAATTGACATGCATTTCACGAATTTACAAAGGAACGTAATGTAACGTCAACGAAACCACTGCAACACAAACCTTCTTAATAGTTAGATAATTACATTTTATACCACACTCTGCATTGCACAGTAGTAATTAATTACCTGATAAGATTTCGTATGCTGTGGCCAAAGCATTAGTAATTATTTATTACCAATTCCGGGCCAATACAGTGACGTTCTGAACAAGACTCCTCCTTATCAACAATTCAGGAAGATCAAACAATAACCAATACGAGCCGATGATTGTCAATGACAGCCAAAGCAATACAATTACATATGCATAGGCTATGTACAATCTCGTCAGCGCGGTATTTACGGGAATCCCAGGGGACATTCTGGCTAAGTTTTCACATCAGTCAGATCATGTTTACAACCACCTATGATATGTTGATAAAAACATTGACAACGTTCGATTTCCTGACCGGTTGGAAAGGTCAGAGGTTGTGCAATCTGCAGGGAAATGCTTCCTCGACAGCCGGCGACGTGGGCCCTGTAATTCCTGAACGATGCCCTCGTGGCGCTTTGTGCTATTTGTTTAATCTCATAAAATATGCAGAAATTAGTCACGGTATAATTACAAGACAACAAATGGTTGAGAGCTCTGAAGCATTGGCTGGGCACTGGTAATGACTGGTCTCATAATATATTGATGCAAAGACAGTTTTCTCCACACGGCTATGGATGTGCTTGCATACTTATAATAAGATAAATACACAGCGAGAACAATTTAAACATGAAGTGTGAACAAAACATATATTATTAGCTATGACATGCATTGATATACGTAACCTACTGGTATTTCATGTTATGTATTGGTTGTTTAAATTGTTTAGCTGATCTTGCATATACCATTCCATTCACAGTCACAGGGCAATTGAATATTTCAAGTATAAATATACTTATTAATATTCTATTAAATGCATGTGGTTTTATCGGTGTCAGTAGGTAATAGTAATTTGGACAAGCTTGGTTCGTCGATTTTACATAACGGGTATAGTACAGGTATTAATTATAATAAAGAGCATTGAACACGTGTTCTATGGTTGACTAATACCCGATACTTAAATGTAAACTACAACTACTAGTATATAACAAGGATACAATGCTTAGGATTGAAATTAAACATTTTGCATACATATGCATGGCTTGATTCATAATGATTACTATATGATTTTCAAATGAATTTTATATTGCTGTTAACTGTACGATAATGTCATATTTGTAAATAATTATTGTCTACGTTTATCGCTCAATCAAACCATATAATTATCTCGTTCAATGACAGCTTGAGATGTCATAGAAACTCATCTCTAATATGTGCATCATATGTGTCTATTAATACATTGACGGAGAAAGAAAAACATATATGTATATAATTTATCAATTAAAATAATGTTCATGATAAAGTTATTAATTACACTTTTATAATATAAGTATAGCATAACACGTTCGTATCAGTCACGATCAGCGCATATAATAACTCTCATCAGGCATATCAACAGTAGCATGGACTCATTTCAAAGAAAATGTTATTTCTGCCCACACATATATTCCTATAGTGTGGCCAGTCCTCTCAACACAACCCTACAGCGTCTAGCCAACACCTCGTCCAGTATATTACTTGTTATGCTATCTCTACCCACAGCTGCCAAATGCCAATACTGCGGTCACTGGAAGTTACACAGGGCGTCAGAATTGCACATTGAAGTTTAACTCGCACCTGTTTTACAACCACATCCTGTAAGCTTGGTCTCTCTGAACGAAACATTGTATGCCTCCAACTCCAACGGTTACGTTCACTCCAAACCATCCTCGGAACCCCGGCCATTAACACTAACCTCCGTTAACTATTCGACGGAGGTTAAGTGTAGTCATAATGACCAGAGTTTCGATGATGACTCCAACCTTAACCACAAGACTACATCATTTAATGTTGGAGCTTCTAGGGCCACATTAGAGTTACACAGTTTCGTGTAGGACATCCGGGGTCATCATCTGCAGACTTCTCAACCTTACAGCACATGCAGACGTGTGTTGTTCCGGCCAGATTCGATTATGGAGCTCTCCGTGGGGTTTGATGCAACCGACGATATTAGTGTCTAGCTGCGCGAGACTTTCCTCGCGCGGAGAGGCCCACTATTATTGTACAGCAGAGCCACCTGAACGTACGTTCTTTAGCCTCTCTCAGAACAGTTTTCAAATTTACAGTTGATTTAATAGTTTGCTTCCTGCCTGTAATCTCCGGGATGGCCGACACATTAGAGAGACACGCTGTTGACGTGGATCCCGAGAGCGTGCTCAGATTAGCGCCTTATTAGAGCACGGTTTACATTCATTCCAATGGCTGGGTACTCTTTGTTAACAGATCAGTGAAGGTATCGTGCATGTGGATATACTCGTGTCGTGTGTAATGTACAGATTATTAACATACTATAAAAAACGAATGGTCGATTATTCTTGCGTATTCTCCTAAACAATTATCTTCATTGAGTCTTATAGTGTTGCTATATTAGAAAGTAATGTTTGCTCATGTAATATCGTGGTCTGCTACTACTTCCGTTTCTTCTTCATTCCCTCCTCCTCCTCCTCCTCCTCCTTCTCCTCCTTCTTCTGCTACCACTGGAATTACTACTAATTGCTACTAATGCTACTATTAATAATGCAAAGAAACTGCGTGTTCGCGTTTTGTGAAAATTTGCAGTGACACCTTCATAATTAAAAAAAACATTGACAATAATGACATATTTAATTTGACTGACACTAAATTGTATTATGTTTGTTGAAAGGTAACGAGGTTGAGTCTATAATATGGAACACAAATACGAAGTCGGAACTTCAAATCGAGGTGTCAGGTGACACCATGATGAATAAATAATCACGTAAATACCAAGAGTTCAAAGAACTGATTATCTCCCCTCGGTAATTTAATGAACGTTGACAGCGTATACATAGAGGTATGGTCCTAAGAATCTGGTATTTCACACATGTGCAATCTGCGACCAGCCCAAACTGGTTTACTAATAATTACTATAATAGTCTCAGAACTTGTGAGAATGTTAACACTTGTTCAACCAAGTCGAGAGAGCAGTACCATGATGAAATATCTGGCAATCTTTGTGGGTGTAAAAGTGTCAACAGAGGGTCTACTCGCTAGCAGAAGTCTAACTCGATATATCATATGAGAGTGTTTACAGTTGTTGTTTTTTGACATCTTGGTAATTTAAATCCGCTGGTTATTGAAGGGTTAATTGTTGCTAGAAGTAATTTGTATTTGTCTGGAGTGTCGTGCGAGTATCAGAGGACTGTCACGTGACACGACTGTTCTGACATTTACACCAGTTTATACACACTTCATACCGGGGTAACTCAATACTGATAATTTATATATTACAGTCTCGCTCATTTGTGTTTGAAACCAACACCTTAATTCGTGTAATGTGCTGTTTCCATTATTTTCTGTTGTCTTTCCTACTTGAGAATAATTGGCAGCAGCAATTACGGTGTTTACGTGATGCTTGCATCTGCAGCACCACCTGATGGCTATTTGAGAGGTCGAGGATTAGATAATAAAAAATGTACTCTGGGGATGATTCACGCACTCGGGAATTTACTCAACGACTTTTGGAAAAATAAATTCCTAACATGATATTTATATATTGCGTTACGTCGGTTATCCTAAAAAGAGAGTACCTTCTTGCGAACATCAAGGACTTCATCGTTAATGTTTCTACAACGAATAGTTCGCTCATGATAAAAATACACGATACAAATTAATAATTATGCGGTTATGGAAAGAAAAAATAAAATCAATTAAATAAACAATTGTTGCAGAAATAAAATTATAATATTTGTTTTCGCATTTACATTAAATATACCAGAAAAGATGTATGGTCTTGTCAGTCAACTAATATTCTACGTTAACTTTCATATAACATTTTGTTTTTAGTGTTTGTGGTTAGGGATGGGAGGGGGTCATGTGAACTCATATTATAAATATGCCTCATGTATATCATGCTGGATACCGATGCATTATAATGTATGTATAGTTAATAAAGGCACCTGGACATGTGATCTAGAAAGAATATATCGTCAACTTAACTCAACTATTGCGAACAACTAATTTAAGAACAAGACATGTGATCTAGATAGAATATATCGTCAACTTAACTCAACTATTGCGAACAACTAATTTAAGAAACGCTACGTTTATTTTCATTACGTTTATTAACATTTGAAAGCAGACTATACTGCTATAAAGAAACAATGTACAGTATCAGGATATGTATGAAAACAGGTAAGATATTAAACTTAATCTAACTTTTTATTTCATTTTAACTTTCATACTACTATATTATCTCTAGAATTGAGCGACGAACGAAACACGCTTTAATTTATTTACAACTAAAGTTTGGATAATTACTATAGAATACATTTTCCGTTAGATAATTCGAAAGCCATACGAATACTTACCTAGAAACATATAAATAATTTAATCTGAACTACGTTAACTCTCATGGGATTGTAAACCAAACTATGTACTCCAAATTTCCAGCAGATTGTATATTACTGAAATAAATGCGACTATCCCCGCTGGTAGACCGTATTTTCGAGCTAGGGTGCAATAAACAAGTACTGAAATGAAGCACTCTAATACATTTGTTCCGTATCATCTGCTATTTCACGACTATTAACTAGCGGGTTTTGAATGTAGCCGGGCTATAGTTTGGTTCTGCTCTCAGTGGTATGCTAATTTATTCTCCTGATATGTCAACACAAAGGTGATCCAATACATTATTTTTCACATGTTCCACGCCCACCGAATTTCGGGGGCGACACATTCTATCCTGTTTATCACGCATAATGTTATTACCAACATAAACTAAATGTGCTAGCAGCTAATTTTCGTGTCAGGATATGTGACGATAATTGGTGTGGATGGCGCTTATTATCACCTGTTGTAATACAGGGGGGGTATCACGTGACACAAACTGTCTTAAATAAGAATAAACATTTCTTGCATACCGATATCAATGAGCCATAACTTTACGCCAATAGTACCATGATAATTCCTTATTAACATTTCTTACAATGATAATGACATAAAAACAAAACAATCATCGTGTTACTGAAACCTATTAAAAAAATAAAACATTCAGACATTGGTATATTGATTGTTATTTAATGAACGATGCATCATGGTTTATCTCCGTGGGAGCCTGAACAATTATTTTGTTGAAGGTAACGTTTAACACTGTCATTAATAAAAATGTCAATGATTCTAGGATCGTAACAATCGCTCAAACAATGTTTTTGTTAAACGGTACAAAAGAAATTCCGACGGAAAAACGTCCTCGGATGAAAGATGAGCAAGCCGAGACAGAGAGACATGCAGGCTGGAAAACAACAAAGTGAACGTTTTTCTTGCAAACAGAAACAGTCATCATTCACATCGTAATTAGTTTGTAATTTTGTTCAACATGAATATAACTTCGCCTGCAGATGTCCATTTGGGCAATGCTGGACAGATGAAGGTGTGGGGGGAAAAGCTCAACGACAAATATAAAAATGTATTATTTGAGATGAATGCGCGTAATGTTTAATTTGTATCACCATTTTTCTTCTTCTTTCTGGAAATTACATGCACGTGTCTTTGAAGTTACTTTTACGGTGGTTAAAACAATGAAACTTCATCAGTACCTGTTTAAAATGTGTATGCTGTTAAAATTAACCATGCTCTAAATAATGAGAATGGATACTGTATAAATATACATATTTTTAACCTGCTTATTTTGCAGTGATACTAGCCGTGTAATGCCTTTCTGATTCTTGTGTGTAATGTAAAATGTATCGAGCGGCAATTCCCAGTATTAGGATTACAGATGTTTTAATTAACTTAGCTATGCAGTATTCAATAGGCCTTTTAGGGCACAAACTGTAGTTTATTTTCGCTATCATTTATCATGTAAAACTAATTTTTAGGTGATTTAAATCAACTTCAAAACCTCGTCCGTTATTGAATTACGGCCAGAGATCTAGAAAATAAATAGTTAGAAACATAATTATGGATTGAACGCTAGATACAAAATAAAATAAACGAAAGAAAGACATTAATGCAAACAAAGACACAAACATTTATCTTGTAAAATAGAAATGGAATATAAACCAAATTGTTGCAGTTGAATATGTGTATATGTATGCAAGTAAGAAGTATTTATGACATAGATGGCGGACACAGTAAGACATTGATCTATGATGTGTCACTATGCCCCGACATTTCTTTAAAACAATTAAAAGTAAATATCTATATTTGGCTAAGAAAGCCTCGACAAGAAGTAAACATAGGAATACGATCCATAAAGTATTCCTCAATAGCGTCCTTTCAATGAAGTATTTACGATGTCAATTATGGAAATCACCCTCAATGTAATTCTCTATACCGCTGTCATGATTACCATTATTCATCAATGCTCTGTATTGACAGCGAATCTACAAAACCTGACGTAAACAGTATTTCTTTTTACGTGGATAAATGCTTTATTATTTTTTAATGTCAATATTTTCTATTTCAGAAAATTAAACTATACATATTGTAAAATGATATGTGACATATTGATACCATGTAACATTTACAAGGAGAAATGTAAAATCCGGAATTAAAAATATACGACTTAAGT
>JAUTBX010003353.1:0-12078 GCA_032361465.1 Lepetodrilus tevnianus | reverse complement strand
ATATGTGACATATTGATACCATGTAACATTTACAAGGAGAAATGTAAAATCCGGAATTAAAAATATACGACTTAAGTGCCAAAGGTTTTCCAACAAACAAATTACAATGTCTTATTGTTTACTACGTGCCACAGCGAACGACAACAATACACCTATGTTATGAGTGTATAACGATAATGGTGTTTGGTGTATTGGCAAACCGATTCTATGAATATGAGAAGCAATGGTTCCTACGCAACGGGTAACAAATATGGCGTCCAATTCGCAGTTCTGCATTCTTCTGCTAAGTGATCGATGCCCGATTCGCACACTACGTGTCTTCGCCATCTTGGTCCTTGATAAACGCTACTCCAGTTATAAGAAATAAACTTGACAAAAAGAAATATCATAATCAATATCGACCTGTTTTCAGTCGTCTGAAACTTCCCTGGCCTTATCTCCATACAGTGTCTGTGCACACAATCAGGTGTCAGGTGATAAAGAAGCCGCTATCTCGAGAGTCAAGTCGCACCATGGGAGGGAAATGAAGAAAAGTTGTTGCATGTTTTAAGTAGTTTTATGTTTTTCGTATTTTCTCTCTCTCGAGCTATTGCACTTCCTATTGTTTATGTCCATAAGTACCATTTTGCATGAGATGGCACATGCGTGAGTTGAAGAAACAACTTGAGCTTCATTTACAAACAACTCATCCATTGTGCTGGCTTTCAACTGCATGGTCGCATTTCTGAACTCCGAGAAGCATCAGGCTAGTTAGCGATCTCAAGAGCGAGTGTCTTCACTACCTAATCTAATATTGCGTACCTACTTCACTAATTGTTTTTCTCGCCATTTCAAATTGCAGTAGCTAATTTAAATGTGGAGTGACACATTTGCCCTAGGGATCGCTCTTAAATAGACACAATAACACCATAAACATAGCTAACCTACTTGTACATTCGCTTTTCAGAGAAGCACGATTTTTTCTAAGGTTCACCTTGGTTTTCTGTGGTGTGATTTATGTTCGGTTCCTCTTAATCCAGTTATCCTAATTACAGAACAAAGCTAGGTTGTGTGAATACGCTGCTATGATACGCTAGTGATTCAGCAGGTCAGCAGAAAACAGTGTTGTAGAAATAGAATCCACACAGTGTAATATTAGTACTACTATGTATAAGGCAAACGAATGTTAATTGAAACATACTAATCAATCTGCTATATCATATATCATATTAATTTTAAACTTTGTCTTCTATATAAATTCTGAAGAATACAGTAGTATATTAGAAATATAATATAAATGAATTTCGCTGATCACAGTTTAGATTTCTGAAATATTGTGAATTCTTCAAAATTAATATCATTTTTTCTTCAGTAAAGGACTAGACTAAATAAATAGTGGATTGATTTTTAAAAAAAATACAGGTGCCATACTATACTTCAGAAAAGACAATTATATTATATTTCTGTCATTACTATAGTATATGTGAAAGGTAAACACACATTTGAAATACAGTTAGCTTCTGCGCTTTCACAGTTATACTATTTTGTTCTTAATATTATACCTATATGACGCGATATTGATACGCTGTCTCTAGCGTGGCAATGCAGTTATCATCCTTGGTCTGTCAGTACCAGCCGGTGCTCGCATGCTTGCTGAAACATTCAACTTTACGGATGTTGCGGGTTTCCTCCTGCCATAAGCTGACAATCCGTGACATAAGTGAAATAATTTTGGAAGCGACTCTAAACAATCAATTTACAAAAAAATAAAAATAAAAGCACGACTATTTCGTTGAGAATATCTTAGATAGGAATGATTAACATGGCTAAATATTTACTACACATTTGAATACATATAGGATGTCTTTTATGGTAACGTTCATTTCGAAGAATCAACTTGTCTCTACGAGGAATATATTCAATGGTTTAAATGCAACACTGTTTACAATATTTCTAATTTTTTGTGCTATAATTATCTGCTAGCTGCCGGGTGTCAAGCATTACATAGTTTGTAAATGATATCTACAGGTTGTCAATGCACATTATAGTAAACATAGCACGATATAAACACTTGCTTTGAAAAAATAATTCAATTAGTACTCTACATATCCAAACGATGTTAGTAAATGTATCCATTACATTAAAAACATATTTACCCCCATTATTATATTCTTAATAATATGTAATATCCTCTAATAAAGTAGATTCAGTAAATATGTGTAATTTAGTTATTGGTTTATGTATTTGATTCATAGCTATGTTCTTCATAATTGTCATTACTGTAATTAATTGCATTGTCAAGTCCTCATGCATCATTTATTAATAATGGCACTAATGTATAGAGAAAGCTAATATAGGTGAGTAATCTTATTACACGATAACAAGGTAATTTATAGTGATATTAGATTATGTTTGAGATGATTCGTTGACGCAGTATTGAGGGTATGAAACAGGAATTGACCACGATGCAAGCTAGAAATTAGTGTTATAGGTATCTTGCAATTTAATACCCTCATGATTGAAACCGCAAGACGTCGATGAAATATTGTACTTTGAAGGTGCTACAACATATTCCATAATACTAGTTATAAGAACAGTAATACTGATAGATAACGTTGATTTATATTGTTAGGAATATAATGTTACTGTACTGTGTTCTCACTTCATGCAACACCCACGTATTAACATCAATGGCATTCTTCAAATGATTAGTATTGACTTCATTACTTTCAATATACACACGAACATAATTGTTATAAAACTGTCAGTATCAGCACGATTTTTATGGCCGCGATATATGATGTGCACATGATAACTTGGTCATTTTATTTGAAATGTAAATTTCGACGGAAATCAGGGATGGTAATAATATTGTTCGAAATACAATTAAGTATGATTTCCAGCATGGATTCGTCGCATTAGAAATGGACATATTATTATTACTATTTTTATTATTCCTATTATTATTATCATTATTATTATTATAATTATTATAATTATTATTATTATTAGTAGTAGTATTAGTAGTAATGGGTATACTATTATTATTATTAACACTACTACTACTACTACTACTACTTCTACTACTACTAATACAAATAATAACAATTATAATAAATTATTATTATAATAATAATAATACTTGTTATTATTATTATTATTATTATTAGTAGTAGTAGTATTCACCACAGATATGTGACAATATGGTTTTCTTCGTATATCCAAATAGAAGAGTTGATTGTGATGAAAACGTAATGCAAAACTAGCCAATTATTGAAAACAAATATTAAGCAGAATAACTTCATACAGTTATTAATTGGAGTTTTCTGATTATTAAATGAAAAAAAACTATTTAATATTATAAAGAGAAACAAAAGTGAATATTTAGTTTTAAATTCGGAATTAACTAACATAAGGTTAAACATCTATAACTTCGCTTTAACAATAAAAACACCATTATTATTCACATCCTATTACTTCTAATATTATTTCTTTCAATTTAGTTAATAGTTTGTATTCAATAATACGTCAATGACAATGATTTTTATTCCAGTTTCAAATAAATATTAATTATAATCTACATATGCCACAATTTAAAATTATTATAAACACATGGTTGTATTGATGATTGACGAAGTATTACATCCGTACACCGAGGTACATTAATGGGACGCGCACCAGTTGTAGTCAGTGAGGCCACTAGTCCAGGCTTTCTACTCGATAAACTGAAGGATGGCTATTGGCCGGGCGGGTTTCCTTTCAAACCAGTCGAGTCAATCGATCTGAGCCCTCTGACTCTGTACACGGTGGAGATCGAAAAAGAGACGATACGCTGATTTGAAAATTATCGTTATCATGGCTGATGTTTGCATCGACCAAAAACCGAAAATACACGTTAGCGAGGTAAATGTTGACTGCAGAAAAAAACATGGAATAAAGTTTAGGATAACTCAATTTGACATGCAATGCACTTAACAGCTCTCATTTCGGACCAATTTACATAAACTAATTAAGAGGGAATTACTTTCTTCTTCGTATTTTGCAGATGTTTAGAACATTTAAAGAAGCGTTTCAAAATTAGTGACTCAAATTAGGGGCATTATTAGAATTTTAAAGCTAGAAATTTTCTGGATTACCACTTCATGATGTTATCTACAGTTAATATACATCTATTCATTAAGAAGAAGACAACAGTATTATCATTCTATAGATATTTTGCTGCACAATTTGTAATATAATATAGTTACGTTTATTGTTTTATTGCTTGCCATTTATATTTAATTATAGTACGATATATATGGAATAATATAATACCTTATCCTGCATTTACCGTAGTAAACAGTTGTATATTTTAATACAATGAACTGCAAGAACTATTCTTTGAGGTACCACACATTAGCATGCAGCATGTAATGTACGGTGTACGTATTACGGTACTGTGTAATTACATTTTGTGTAATTTACATGTTGTGTATTTATATAATCATGAGCAGAATATTAGCTCGGTGTGAGTGGTTGAATGAAATACAGTTGAATTGAATTGAAATTGAAATCAATTTAGTCGCTTTCCTTTTTAGGCTTACTACAGTATTATACTGATATTTTCTTTGTGTGTATTTATAATGAACTAATTAGAGTAACATATGAAGCTATATTTGTATAAACAAGTACCCAACTTTGATATGTATTTAAAAAACAAGTTGACGTTTTCACTATTCACACACAAAAGCAAACGTTTCCAATCATTATTATTATTTAGAAAACTATTAAATTAATACTTATACGAGTTTGTATCGATACTTACGTATGGACACCATCCATAGTAATATACAACATAAATAGAACGTTAACATTGTAATTTAACTTACAACTACATAATTAACAGATACATACAAATAAATAATTACTAGTCAGAATTTCAACTATCATAGGAACAGTGCACATGAATTATTAACATTTCAAATGGTAATGTGAAGCTGTATGTAATTATAACAAACGTGTTGTTTTCTGAATAAACGATCACTGTGTACGCAGATCTACTTTGTAATTGTGAGACAATTTGAGGCCAAAGCTTAGTTTTCAAACATGTATAATCTATTACTGTAATGCCCTGACAATGCGAGAGCACACACATACCCATCCTATTCATTGTGATAGAACAAGTCTCCCACAGACGATGAACATTAGCTGAACCTCAACACGTCTGAAGAGCTCTTCTTGTCTGGCACCTGCCAATCAAAACCTTTGTCGTCAACCTACCCATGAAATATTCACCGCCAAACAGAGGTGCTTAGTCGCTTAAGACATATTTATTTTACACTTTATATTATACACGCACATAGTGCATTTAAAAGAAACGACCACAGAGAAGCAACCAAAATTTACACGTAATAGTGAGGCATTCTATTTAACCATAATGACAGATAAATGACTTGGAATTAGAAAAGAATACGTGAATATCCTCGTAGGTCCCTTGGAAGAGTTTTATCACTACTGCAAGGACTGGTATTTAGTGTACTAGATTACATGTTTAATATTAATTACTAAATATTAATAGCACAAAATTAATTGTGAACAGTACAATTTATTGAAATTAATTATGAAATATATTATTAATATTTATATTAATAAATACACTATAGTAAATGACACAATGTTTAACAAACATATATTAATAATACAGCTATTAATCTTACTGAAATCCAAATAATTTATCAAATAAAATAGTAGTTTAAAATAGTAATAATAATAGCAATACAATTGTATAAATGGCAGAACTTGCCGCATGTGAAAAATATTTTTAAAACAAATTTAATAAATACCACATTTGATGTTTTAGTATTATATTTAGGATATCAGAAGCAAATACTGTTTTAACTTATTTATTTTAGTGAAATAATAACGATTAGCAAAGTATTTATAATTTATTCGTAGCTAATTATATATATTTTCAGTGTACAAAAAAAGAAAAAGGTGAATTTCCTTTACCGTTTAAAGACAATGGTTAGTTTTAAAGGAATTCTATCGAAGCACCGAAACTAAAATGACAACCATTAATACTTTGTCAGGTATAAATTTATAAAAGTATTATTCTGTAAGTTTAGCAATTTCGCGAACGTGCGATAAACGCCATTTTCTGAAATTTAAGTCGACAGATTAATCTAGAATGTAACGAACAAATAAGCACTATTTAATTTCCATGGTACGATTAAATAAAATTGATTCCTACAAGAAAACGTTCCCCACGGTATCAATGTTGCAAGTGCCACAATTAATTTCTCATTTTATGAGACATTTCAAAAGTTGTCCAGTAATCTGCCAAGACAGGTTTGTCACCGTGGAAAACAGCCCCGTCTATCCATTCGACAACTCTGATTTAGGTAATCTAGCTCATTTAGATTTACAGACACATATAACTGAATGCAGCAATTGCTCATAAGATGTAGACAATGGACTGAATTATTCAATTATATGCAATAATGAAAATATTCGTGTAATTTGTGTTAGCATTACCTATAGTGATAGTAATGTTCTTCTGTGTATATGCATGCATTTGTTGTACATTGCTAGAAAGGTTTTTAATAACAAAATCATTTTAGAACTGTTAATGCGCACACCGTAATTGATAAATATAAAAATAAATTTTAGCTATCTATAATATTTTGAATTTTGAATCTAACGACATCAATACGAATATCATTTTGGGATAATGGTTAATGCATGCAGACATTCATGTATATTATCATTTAAATTGTATTTAATAAAATATACATGTATTTAAGCAAATGTGTACACTATCTCAATTTGTTTTTAAAATTAAACACAATTGTTTGTCAGTGTTTGTTTCAATTGGTCACAGTGAACTAATGCATAGCTAAATTGCATCAGTTCAACATATTCTAATAGCGCTTTGCATATATATTCTTTTAATAAAATATATTCAGGTCAATCAAAAATATTTATTAACATTCTTCCTATTTTAATGGTAACATACAAACTAGGTTATGAGTTATTACACTCCTATAAACAGCACAACAAGGGTACGAATACGGATGCAATTCGTGTCATAAAGATCCATGGGCTTGTAGTGGTCATGATGCTAATTACGAACAACATTTACAAATAATAACTAATGATAAAAATGACATAAAAGCATGAACTGACTTTATAATTTATTCATTGCTCTTAGGAATAAAACACTCATTCTCAGAAATAAAATATCGTGGATATTTTTACACACTAATTTCTGCTTTCTAAAATTATACAGAAATGAGACCCTACCTTCGACGAATATCCTAGACAAAGCGGTTTTCACATGGTCTACCACGCACACATGTGTCTATATGTCCACACAACATAGAATAGTTGGTCTATATATATACATACGTATAGAATGTTACCTTAGTACCACGTCGTCTTTGGCTTAAATAGTGAGGTGTCCTCGTTGAAGGAATGCTTTGGCGTCTGTCTCTCAGGAACTGGCAGTAGATAGTACTGTTTTGATTAATATACTTTGGAATATTAGCACTGTGCTTTCCGAACAGTTACATAAATATGTCAATAGCATGTGGGATATTATTTAACAGATTTACATCTTCGCATTGCCTGGGAAACATTTCTTAGGAGACAGATGAAGTCCTGTTTATATAATTTTCCCACGAAAGTTAAAATTGTAATTAAATAAAGGCCCAGCGAGTCATTTGTGTTTGTTTGTGTCGTGGTCTCTGTTTCCATTCTGTTTCTCATGTAGGCCTGAGTAGTGACACAATCTCCGGGACCACACCTCGAGTTTGAAATCCGAGCCGGTGCTAGGAGGGACACCTACGTGTCCTGACAGTTCGTTTTCATCACAGCATAATGCCGACATCTATCTTCTGTCCACCTCGGGGGGTTTGGTGGTGGGCGAAGATACCGGTCCGTACATGGCTTCCCTAAACCTGCTGGCAGCCTCCGCCGAGAGTGTCGGACCGCCGGGGAGACACACGGGATACGTAGAGCCGAACATGGGGTAGATATACGTGGTGTACGCGTCCCACCCGGCGCTGGTGGAATGGAATGCGCTTTGTCTCGACCTCCCCAGAGTCGACATTTGCCAGGAAGGACCATTCGGTCTTTTTGCTACTGAGTCAGGACTTGGAGTCTGGTTCGACCCGTCCACACTGCGACATGGTGACGGTGGAGGACTCGTGGAGGTTGCCGGGGCCGAGGACGTTTCCCGGCGCGTCCCACCCTCACAACCCTCTCCCATCCCTTGGTCTTCGCTGTCCGTGTTGCAGATGTCAAGAGTTTCCCCGTCTGATACAATGTCTATATTTGTGTCACTGTCCTCTTTAGGGTGGTGCATGGATATAGGTAATACTGGTCGAATTGGTATTGGTCTGATATCAGGGGCTAGTAGGCTTTCTACGTCAAATAGTCGTTTCTTAGGTTGGACAGCAATAATAGGGACGGGTGGATCCTGTCTTCTCTCCACGGTCTCATCCGTCTCAAAACTGTCCTCCTTTATATCATGGGACGGGGATTTACCGGCTTCGCCATCTTTTTCGTCCCAGGTGGCCATTGGGGTGGGGGACGGACTGGGGCTGTCTTCGTCATCGGGTACGGCAAGTCCCATGTGCTTCCTCACCTTCCTCTGCGCACGACGTCGTCGGAAGTCGCCTCTCTTGAAGTCGTCCACGTTAGCCGGGTGGACAGCCCAGTAATGCCCCTTCCCGTTAGCACTGCGTCCAGACTTAATAAAACAGTCATTGAGAGAGAGGTTGTGTCGTATACTGTTCCTCCACCCTGGACCCCGGGTCCGAAAATACGCATAATTGTCTAGTATCCACTGGTAAATTTCACTGAGCACAAGCTTGCAGTCCTTGGCACTGAGTATTGCCATAGCAATTAGTCCGATGTAGCTATGACTCGGCTTGGGTTCTTCCTGGATGTACCTTGCTCTCAGATCGTGCTTGTAGAGGTAGGCCTGCGTGTAGGGGTCAGTGAGATGGCCAGGGTACGCGGAGAATCCAAGAGGAGAAGGATACCCCCGGATTCCATATTGAAGTCTTGCACTGTAGTCGCACAGTTGAGATCTCTGGAAGTCCAGACCAGGGAGATGGGTGGCCGGGGTGAAAGGAAAATACGGAGTCGGTGTCGGAATCTTCAGTCCGTACGGAACCAACGTACTCGGGTTGGGGTTACACATGCCTGTGGACTATCCGGCACTCATACGATCGCTTACCGCTTCTAACGTTTTCCCAATGTTAGTACACTGCTTATAAACTTCATGAAAGCGTTAAATAATTTGCTTCGTCAGTTTCCCACATTTGACGGCTACGCGCCTCCCCTTCTAATTGATATTCATATTTGCAGCAGCGGCCAGCCGGTGAAGGCCTATCAGCGCGAGCCTCGTTCTCATTGGCCGGTGATGCGGAACAATATGATAATGGCCGCCCGAGCAGACGACACAAGACTTACGGCGCAGTTGCTTGAGAAAAACTGGATAAATCTGCAATGATGTGATGATGATACGGACAAGCTGTATCCAGCTGTATGGATTGTTTGGCCGGAGTCGTTTGGCAAGGGTTATAGCTTAACACCTTGCACAACGGAGCATGTTTGTTGCACCTTGAGTATGAAATGCATACCATTGCGAGTTGCAGTAACACATCGTTTCATAGCGGTTTGTTTCGATATACTTATTTAACACAACATCTATCAATTGTTAGTTATTAATTAGCAACTAAATGTAACAATGTGTTCTTATTATATTCAAGACCAACGCATTGGAAGTATAGATGCATACGTAGTCATCTAATTCATTCACGCTAATACATTATCTACTAAAACTGGAGCTATTATGTCTACCAATAGAACCTAGACAATTATGATGTTCTTCGATAGAAGATTTGGAATATAGCATCGACATTGGATTTGATATAGGGGTTGACAAATGATTGGAGAGAAGAGTTATTATTAACTAAATTAATGTAATACATTGCTATTATTATATACATCCAACACCAACGTAAATTGTACGGTATGTATCCAGCTATACGACATTATTCATTAACACTGGAACTATTGTCTACGATATAGAACCTAGACAGGTATGCTGTTCTTATATACAGAAGATTTCAAGTAATTGTAGTTGACCTGGGGGTTGACAAACGGTTGTAGAGAAGAATGGGACTGGCAAGACAAAACTCCTGAGAACAGGTTCACGACTTTACTGCAAGGAGAGTTCCGTTTGCTTTGATGAGCTCTTGAGACATCACTCCCGGCGAGGCTTGGACACAGGCGAACAGGGTTTCTATAGTCTTTCCGGGTAGGTTAATTACCGTCAGTCTGTGTTCAGGTCCTGGGAGAACCCCCGGTCTTTCCTATAGCCCTTACTTGTCACCTGAAGGAGCAGAAACGAGTTGACGGGCCCCGTCGAAAACTGGTCCAAGTTGAGGAGGACGTCGGGCACCAGATGGACCGAAAACCTCATCCGTTTGTCTGGTTAGCACAGTTCTCTGTGTTTTGTTTTGTTTTCGGATGTCTTTGCTTCTGATTTCGATTAAGATATGTATAAATTTACCAGCGATCGCTTAAACAGCAGGCGCCGACTTAGCCCCGAGATATTTTTCTTCTGTCACTTGGCGCACTCAAGAAAAGAATGCTATCCACTTATGGTGTTTGTTACAATGGCGAGATCCTATCGCGCACTCTCACCTGAGTAGGTATGCATGCATCTTGTATGGAGTGAGACATTGCTTTAATGGGAACAGCATACATTCTAGGGTATGCAGCATAATACGTAGTAGCCTCAATGTTAAGGATTCGTGGGTTAACATTTCGAAAAGCTTAATTAAGAGTAAGGTCTTACATGTTTTTTTTCTGACAATTGTAATACAGTCAGACCTCGTTATAACGGTCTCCGTTAACACAGTTTCTCTGCTTACCGGTCAACTTTTAACCAATACGGATGTTCTACTATATACTTTAAATCGATGAATGATTGATCCGATGATCCGGTTGTTTCGCTTACCGGTCAGAATTTAGCAAAAACGGAAGTGTCCGGTATACCGGGGTCTGACTGTATATGTAGTTTCAGTCAACTTCAGGACCAACCTCTTAATGATTTTTAATACACTGTACAGTGTGAACCCGCATGAATGACCGGGGTGTTAAGAGTTTCTTCAGTCAAATTATATGTACGTGGAAATAAACTAATTCTTTTAAAGTTTTAGTTTCAGGTTAATTAAATTAATTCATATTTGACGTCACACGAGATAAATTAACTGTAGATACCCGGTAAAAGAGCAAGCTTATCAGACATTCTTACAAGTTGAACTAAAAATGGTTTTGATTACATTTGTAACATAAATGATAACATTATTAGGGTTTGGACCTATAACAAAGCTAGAAACAGACATGATTTAAAACCGTTACATGTACTTTTCAAAACTGTAACAGGGGTAAGAATTTTAATAAAATGCATTATTACTACCTGTACATGGATCTACACCAAGAACAATATTAATAACCACAAGAATAATAGTAAAATAACAAGTTATTCACCAAAATGTCTATCAATGTGATCTATTGAATTCAAGACATACAATTCATTTCACATAGAAAAGAAAAGGAAATAATTACTTTCATGCGCATGCGTCACTTGCCACGTGATAGGATCCGGAAGCTCGTTAAAGTGAACTAAGGATGGATTTAATAATTTAGCCAATTAACTTCTAACTAATGTCTGGATGTCCTACCCCTCGTGGTACCGTCACACCCCGACTTCCGGTGAGCGCTACGGAATACCCGTGGCTGAATACACGCACACTCGCAGAATTTCTGCACTATGTGTAATTTGACCTTTGTTGTGCATGTAGTGCAAAGGCATATTGCACATGTGTTATAACACTTCTGGGAGAATATAAAAAGAAACACAGCGAACAAGATAACAAATATATAATCTAATAGTAGGCTGGCACTTAAAACAAAAACAAGTACACGAGGAAAAAATCAATAAAAAAAAGCATAATTATAATTAATATTACTACTACTACTACTACTACTACTACTACTACTACTACTACTACTACTACTACTACTACTACTACTACTACT
>JAUTBX010003242.1:0-14409 GCA_032361465.1 Lepetodrilus tevnianus | reverse complement strand
ACACACACACACACACACACACACACACACACACATACACACACACACACACACACACAAACACACACACACACACATACAAACACACACACACACACACACTCCAACACAAATACACACACACACACACACACACAGAGACACAAACACAGACACAAACACACATACAGTGTATATAGACATGCACACAAACATACACACAAACGCACACACATATTCACGCGCACACACGCACGTACACGCAGACAGACACAGACGCGCACTCACACACACACACACACACACACAAACACACACAGACACACAACAGTGCTGCGCTAGTAACCTCCCTCTATTATCTCCTGTACATGTCATGTACCATTTAGCTGCTCAGACTCGTAATAAGTGCTCCGTGCAACATTTCCTGCCACACATACAGCTAACTTACACGTATATTTCCACATAAAATACCACCCCCTTCACACTTTCATTGCCTTCTGGAGTGCTATTTCGCAA
The DNA here is from genome assembly GCA_032361465.1 of Lepetodrilus tevnianus. Lineage (NCBI taxonomy): Eukaryota > Metazoa > Mollusca > Gastropoda > Lepetellida > Lepetodrilidae > Lepetodrilus > Lepetodrilus tevnianus. The sequence continues at coordinate 13,914 of JAUTBX010003242.1, read as the reverse complement.
GTGAAAAACCTATAAGTTTTAATTGTGGTTTAATTTAAATGCCAACTGAGATATATAGCCTCTTTCCGAATCAAACCCATACAGTATATGAATCCGCACCTGGACAAACATAAATATTCTTACGCAGTTCGTCCATGTGGATCATGTTTAGCTGATGAATGGTTCGTTCGGTGCTGCATGTGTATGTCATTAAAAGTCCAACCTAGCCGAGACAGTTGACTATGGAACCTACTACACACGGGGAGTGTTCTTCACTCTGTGCTTCGGTTCACACGTACTGTTATCGGTTCGTACAAAGTGTTCCTCTTAATCCGTGTCTCCGGCATGGCACCACATCAAGTGTTTTTTGGTAACTGCCTACTGATCATGATCATGGGTATATGTACCCAATGTGGTGCTATTTTCTTTTTCACAAACTGCACACTTTATACCTTAAGCCGCTGGACTAAACGTATAGTTCCGTTCAGCCATCATAACACTATAAATAATATCATGTACACATTAATATCATGTCTGATGTTTATAGTACTTGCATGTTGGGGTAGAATGACATATTGAATAGGTTTATCGGAAATGTAAATGCTGTATTTCAAGGGAAGTTAGCTATCCGATGTGTCCCGTGGGGTCTTACCTACCCAAACACGATTAAAGAATCATATGCTCTAGTGAATGAACTTTGCACATTTGTTTATTTTAAAATTGTGGTTTAGAGTCGCTTTCTAATATCACGATTTGTCAGTTTAGGGCAGGAGGAAACCCGCAGTAAATACCTGCGAGCGCCGACTGATACTGACAGACCAAGGATGATAACTGCATTGCCGCTCTACAGACAGCGTATCCTATCAATATCGTGCCAGAAAGGTAACTTCCGAGAACAGTGATGACAGGCCCCCGGGGCGGGGTTTGAACCTGGAACCTTTGGCTCCGAAGTCAAACACTCTACCACTGCACTACCACCCGCCCACATTGAATTTGTATCCAAGTCCAAAACTAACAGCGATATCTGTGATTAAATGCCTTTGAGGTATTCTTCACACAAGATGGGAAAGCTACCATTCCGAAAATATCACTTTGAAATACCATTAACATCCACTGTAAATTTAAAACACATAAAGCGTCTTTTGGAAGTTTTCACATTTCGCGTTGCTCAATATTGTTCAAGATGTAACGCAAATATTTAGTTTCTGTTCTGTTATTGATTAATATGCTTTGGCATCTGGAGTTGGGCATTTCATTGGCATTTCATTGACATTGGACTTATAAAGGTAACATTTTTCTCTTCTTATTATTAAAACATCCCATTGATCCTAGGTCAAATTTCAAGGTCACACAAATAACTATTCCTACAATCCAACGATGTCGATATCACCATAAGCTCAAATATCCGTGCAAGTAATGAGCGCACTATAATTCAGACAGCACCCATGTGCGTTTATCAATTGGGGCGTACACTTAAAGTATTACTACTCTTGGAATTATTTAGTGGTCCGTGTTTCGCAATCTCCGCTGGCTCTGTTTACCACGTGTTAAGAGTTTAACGTAACATGCTCGGAACAGTTTTCCGGGAAGCAGCACCTGCTCTAGAAGTCTCTATCATTATTGTTGATGCATGTTCCTTGTTGTCTACGTCATAGCAATATCATATGGCTTCATTTGCGAGGAGTATAGACAGTACCCGTGGTATTGCTACACACACTGGAAGCATTCTTCCCTTGTAGGTATGTGTAGAAGGTTTTAACGAGTCCCCCACTAAACTATATATCTCTTCTAGAACAATACCATCCCACTTGGCTACAATCGCATTAGCCATACCTGTTTACGAAACACCACAAAACAACATAGTATATTATGATAAAAGTCGGTAGGATCTGGTATTTGTCAGTTAACGAAATGCTGGTTAAACCAGTGGTATTGAAGTTCATGAACGAAAGCCAATAATGGATACAACAATAATAATATAGACTAGAGTTACTACAAACACCTAGCGTTATTACATAAGTTGACGGACTAGGAGTTGTACGTAGCCGCAACTATTAAACGAATAATGCAACGAGAGAGATAGATATATATACAGAGAGGGGGAGGGAAAGAGAGCGATATATAGAGAGCGCGAGAGAGAGAAAGAGAGAGAGGGAGAGAGAAAGAGAGAGAGAGCAGTATGATCAAATTACGCCAAGCAAACATCTTGCAATTATAGTTATGTTATTACAAATTGCACATGGACGCATTCAGCTCAATAATAGAAAGGCAGTGCTTGATCAAATAAACAAACAGTACATGAAAACAGACACGAATTATTAACTATAAACATGCACGTTTTGATAGGAGGCTACCTGGATAATATTAACTGCGATAATTTGATACTGGTATTTATGTTGTATAATTACCAAATATTTATATAGGTATACATGTATACAGAGAGAGAGAGAGAGAGGGAGAGAGAGAGAGAGAGAAAGAGAGAGAAATATAGATAGATATATAGAGAGAAAGAGAGATAGAGAGAGAGAGAAATACACACACGGACATTATTTATATGTAGTCTATACTATTCTGCAGATTGCTAATACATCAACCGAATCATATCCATTATTTTGTTTTGATTTCAAAAACATTACCACTTTCTTCTTACATTTCCTGTCGATCTCAATTACTCTACATCTAAGTAAGGTTTTCTATAAGACTACGTGATATGATAGACATGATAGGTAATTCATTCCTTTCCTTGCAGGCATTGAAACACGGTATGTAAAGCGCTAGTTAAATATAGTGGACACATGGGAAAGCTTTCTGAAATGAGTTGTTGGCAGGTGTCCATTAACTGTCCTAGAAATAAGTCCATCCTGTAACTACTCGATGTGAACAACCAGAATCTGTCGTGTGGAAGACATGTTACATTTTTAACACTGAGTTGAAGAACCTTCGCACCATAACACACTATCAGGGCTTTTAAACGCAGGCCCTTCGAACGAACGAATCTGTTTAATTCACTTTCTCGTTCATCTGTTAAAACTTTTCTCTTCTAAGAAAAAGTAATTTACTCTGAAATTAAATTCTGTCACAAAGAGAAGGGGACCGTGTACGTGTTAGTAATTGTACTTGTGACTGTGGGGAGTTTAAGTGTCGGCAACCTCGTGTACGTTTGTCCAACATAACATAGTGTATGCATCAGGTTATTCGTTTAATCAACGACCAACCATGGGGTGACGGAAATTAGTCAATGACCCAACACTTATGATGATACGGTACGAATAGCCTCATTGGCTAATTTCATCACGCGACCGTCACTCTAGGGTTAGGTTGGCCGGTTGATGAAACGAATATGCTCCATGACACACTGACTAGAGCACACGTTTGTTCAACCCTGCAACAATGACCTCTGAATGTCACACGCACATGACCAGGAGGGTCGTAAGACGGCATCGGGGAAATGAAAGGCATTAGTCTTATAAAAAAAACGGTATCCACTTGAAAATGTTCTTTGGCGAAATATATATTGAAGAGGAAGGGGCATCAAAAAGTAGGATGCTTTAGAAGTTAGATCTTGTATGCACGAACCAAAAATCTTAATGAGTGTATCAGACTTACATATAAATATGAACCAAACATGTCATATGTATCAGACGTGTACGTATTTTTTTAAATGAATCAAACGCATAGTACGGTCCACGACCTAGAAGCATTACCGACAGTTAAACTATCATTTACCAATGGCTTTCATGAATACTCGTGAATACTTTGGTGCACTATTTCCCTTTACATGAACTTTGGTGAAGAGACTGAGCACAACATGAATTCGCACAGTAGAGTAGAATGTATTGCTCATAGTGTGTCATGAACACTGCCTGCTTAGAATGTAAAATATGTCTGAACATAGAAACAGATCAAGACCAGCCAAACTATGGTCTTAACTCAGCAGTTGTGACTAATCAGCAATACGGCTATGGTCTTAGCCCGTATGCTCTGTTAAAGCCGATTTAATTTTAATATTGGTTTTTATAATTAATCCAAAAAGAAATTGTCAGTGCTGACACCTTGAACGAAAATCTTAGGACATGAGTTCTTAAATGAAGTCAAAATCACAGCTATTAGATGGAACCCTTTAGAAGCAGTGGCGCGTTGTAGTCGCTTTAGGCGATGTGTGAAAGTGAAGCGCAATTAGTGCACCTGCCGATGCTCGTAAGTCTAGAACAGCATCTCCACCATACCTATTGGGGGGTGGGGGGTGGGGGGTGGGGGGGATTATGTGTATAGTTACGTGACTGTACAGATAACACACTGGCTTCTCAGCATCAGCAGCAAGACCTGAGTCTTACCGTAGTTAATTCTGAAGTCATAGCATGGTGAGTGTGTGTGTGTGTGTGTTTGTGTGTGTGCGTGTGTGTGTGTGCGTGTGTGTGTGCGTGTGTGTGTGTGTATGTATGTGTTTGTGCGTGTCTGTATGTGTGTGTGCGTGTGTGTGCGTGTGTACGTGTGTGCGTATATGCGCAGTATTACACTTCAATAAGCAGATTCACTGATCTTTCCGAGATCGTGCCCAATCTTACGTCAATGCGCTTCGATTTTCTTGCAGCATATTGACTTTACGAATGGATTTGTATGTCTGTGTATCGTTCCACAGAACGATCGCAGCACTAGCGTAACTCCTTGTGCATGTACAGTGCGTTATGACTCTCATAGCGCGACGATCGTGCTGCGTAATAGACCACATATTGCCGCATAAGCATGTGAATAAACTCCTCTAAATTCAAAAGAGGATAAAAGGATTGGATCCCACTCAGGCTGAGATTAAATCTCTTTTGGAACAGCAGCTGCCATTAAAATACTAAACAATATTAAATCTTGACAATTGCAATATTTGCATTCAGGATAATTTATTCTAGCAAAGCATGGATCCAGTATTCCTGGATTTTCTTTTGTGCTACATAATAATAATAATAATAATAATAATAATAATAATAATAATAATAATAATAGATAATAATAATAATAATAATAATATATAATAATAATACTATTAATAATAATAATCCTCTTGTATTACGCATAACTCCACGCACAATGCATGCTCGTATAGCGCACAGTCATGTGATGAATTAGTCCAAATAAGCCAGTCTGAATATAATTATGGGTCTTGGGTTTAGATTCTGGGAATCTTAGGCTGACAACCATGTCGCTACTTAGACCATACCAAGGCTGATACTGGGACTATTCCCCATAGGACCATACAGCGTATGTCCATAACTGTATGAAACATCCTCAACATTTTTAGTAAACTACCGGTATGCTTGATGAATACGCAGGTATTCTTGAAGAACGTATGTAGACACACCAAGAACATACAGACACACTGGAAGAAGAATGCCACCATATTCCTAAATATTACCAAACCTTTTGAGTACGATTTCATGCTCAAGCTCAGATTTTATATGGGGATTTGTGAACAAACCTTCAGAAAAGGTTTGTAATTTTGGTGTCAGATTTCTCAATGCGAATTCCAAACGGTCGGTGGAAAGCTTCCCCACAAAATATCTATCATCCCTTAATGTATTTTATTGAGTACTGTATACTAGTATATGATAATGGATGAGTTAAACATTGAGTTTTGGACCTACCTGTAGATACAATAGAGCTTTGCAGACTCCGGTGCCAAGGAACCAGGTAAGCGCCACGTCCTGAATGAGAGTGGGAGGGAGACACACCAGGATGACCAGGAAGTCCCCCACGGCCAGGTTCACGATGAACACGTTGGTGACCGTCCTCATGTTGTGGTTCTTCCACACGGCGTACACCACCAGGAAGTTGCCCACCAGACCCACGATGAACGTCAAGGCGAACAGGACGATGATGGGCCATTCATACGGCTGCGGGAACAGATGGGCCTTGATGTCGTCGAGATATTCCTCTTCCGTTTGACAGTATTCGTTCCAGCATTCCGTCTTGTTGTCCGAAGTCAAGTTCGCCGTTGAATTCACAAGCGCGATTGTCGTTGTATCCATTGTATTGTCGAATCCGCGATGTCTTTGACAGTTGATTCCGTTGTTGCTAAATTACCTTACGTTTTACTCCAAATCTCTCACAATTTATGTGATGTATCTAAAGAGTCATATGTGTCCTCTCAAATTTGGAGTGTATGGTTTTTATCTAATAATTTATATGCTTGGACCAATTTTTCTATACTGTACTCAGTGTTAATCCTCGCACCCAATTCAATGTAGGTACCAATTCTCCACACGGGTACTAGATCAACGCCCTCGGATCTACCTCAGTTCCAGTTAATATATCCCGCTCCTTTAGCTGCTAAGTCGGGAGTACAAGCAGCGACGTGGAACGAGGAGCGGTTCTTTGCCACCACTGTGCGACGAGAACATGCAGCGATAAACACAGCCTATTGAAAACCCACAGTGCCAGTAAATTGAGGAATCGTCCCTCACTGGCTTGCGCTGAACTGAAGACTCCAAACCCACTGGTTCGCGGTGAAGTGTGTGATCTATTCGCCTAGGACACTGTCGTTCAGGTGTTGGACCAGTTATCTGTGGAGAGAAAATAGACAGAAAAGAGATGAGTTATAATTGTTTTTCAAATCACGAAACGCAGTTTTCCGTAGAGGAACATCAATCGTTCGTTTAATCTCCCAACTAGCAGTAAATGGTTTAGGATGAAATTATGTCAGGTTGTCTTCCTACTCGGACGTGAAGGTGATGTACTTGCATAGACATTTAAAAGGGAAGATCTTAGAACCTTTGTGAATAAAACTGGCAATTACCACTGTCTGTCTGCAAGAAGGAGATATATTTCTTTCTTTGCTTGCTATTGATTCGTGTAATAGTCTAGTGAATATGACATAAACGTGTATTTAACATAGCGTTTAGAACATAATATGAAGATCCGCTCTCGCTTACACGAAGGAAAGTAGTTTTCGCGTCGTTCAACGCCTGCATAATTGCTTATATTACAACCACTAATTAAATAAATAGTCTAGTGAATATGACATAAATGTATATTTAACAGCGTTTAGAACATAATATGATGAGCCGCCCTAGCTTACATGAAGGAAACTACTTGTCTTGTCGTTCAACTCTAACGCCTGCATAATTACTCATATTACAACCACTAATACAATAAATATGACTTTTTATATAATATCTTTATTGTTGTATAGTGACTAGTAAAATGTTCTTTCAAGGCAAATTACCATGCTCTTATATTACCCTAGTATATCCTTTATTTTCGATATACTTATTTAGTTATTATTCCTATGTTTTACATTGGTCTATTAGTTTTATATATGTAACTATGTATTTATCTTGAATAGGATATGTTTTAGCAACCTTTAGAAATTAATGCTAAACGTGCATTTCTAACATTGTAGTATACTACTAATATATTGAAATACTAGGTCACATCCGAAGCAAAGATATTCTGTATTTAAATATTCTAGTCAAAGTCTACTTTTATTTAAGAAACACTACTCACTGTTCAAGTCTAGCGTTCTTTGACAAACATTATTTCCAGTCAATGTCTAACTTTATATAAACACGGTACACTATTTAGACATTCAATGCCTAACTATCTATAACAAACACTATTTCTAGTCAATGTCTAACTTTCCACAACATGGTACATAATTTGGACAATCAATGTCTAACGTTCTATAACACGGTACAATATTTGGACAATCAATGTCTAACGTTCTATAACAAAAAATATATCCAGTCAATGTCTAACTTTATTTAACAAACACTATTTCCTGTAAGAGATTGTCTAACCAATTTCGGTCGTCATCTATGGGTGAAAGATTCCCGCTGCACATGACGTAAAACAATAATTCATTCATTCATTCATTCCTATTACGACTATTTGAACAGCCAATAATTAAGTAATGTATAACTTTCTATTAATTTAACAAACTACTTCCTGTCGATGTATTTATACCCAAATGAAACCCCACTATTTCCTGTCAATATCTATATAACTTTCTATAACAAACTCGTTGCCCGCCATTCAATGTCTAACCCAGATCACGTGATACCACGCAGTCTACCCCTTCGCCTTTTACATATATCTGTGATCACGCAATACCTTCTTCAGCTTAACCTATCGTCGGAATGAGTCCCTGGGCAACCGACACTTCCGGTAATTCGGCGGACACGGATATCCCACGGAGCCAGAGAAAGGAAAGGGGCAATTGAACATAATGCTTTCGCATCATAGAGAAAGGGGCTAACAGTGATTGGCAGTCTACGAGCACGATCAGCTTTGCTATATTGAGAGGAACGCTCTCACATCTTCCAACCCGATAACGTCTTCCAACTGGATAACGTTCTTTAGGCGCGTCTTTGTTCTTGCGTTTAGATGGAATCGTCCATCAGCCTTTGTACAAAGGAATAGGCTCGAAATTAGATTCGGAGCCTCATTATATCTGTACTTTTTACACACAAAAAATATAATAATTTGTTCTGTTAATATGATCAGCGAATCTATAGACGATGTTATCTATACTAATTACGATTGGATGTTTTTCCCAAGAGTACATCAATCGTAAAGATAACTGAGATAGGTCAATTTATAATGAACAGGGAACACTTAAAGACTAGAGGAATGGATAAAAGCGTACGTAGATGATGTTGGATAACTGACGTTTCTGAATGCCATGAGCTATAGGTGATTACAACTAATAGCAGAACGTTATTAGACGGTTTCTATAGCACATGGATACCCCCAAGTTGTCTAAGTACAAATATAATACTATACATGTTGTGCAAGGACCGATTGGTATACGTGACGTCATCTAGACGTCAAATCAGTCCGAACATACAGCCGCTTAAAAATATATCTCAGTAAATGAACTCGCAAAAGCCTGATTTATCATTTGTCAACTTCAATTTCCAGACTTGTCTTGTTGAGTAAAGACGTTGGATAATTCATTTTATGTATATGCAACTCAAAAGAAGCGCATTTTAACTGGTGGAATTGTCGCTCAGTTGCTTTAATGGAACTAATTCCGTCGACTGATTGATCTAACTTTATTACCTTGCAATTTAAGACGGGAAGACCACACCGTAAACTACATCAAGGCCGGCATATCTCAGATTCCCCTTTGCATATTGAATCACCTTAGAATCACCTTAGTCCTCTCTCGCTCCTCGAACTTCTCGCAGCTCAGCTAAAGTCCTAACAAGATTACCACAAACTCCACTTTGTTGTATGGCGTTTTCATTTTTCGGGCGGATGGTACCAAATGAAATTATATTATGCATCTTTACCCCCAATACAATCACGTTACCAGCTTCTCGAGAATTGGTCGAAACTGCAAACTACACGCAAGTAGCTTCTCTAACACGTGTCTCAATTAGAGCCAACATTTGATTAAAGACCGATCGCTGTCATATGAGGTGAAGTAACAAGCCCGTCTTGACTGGCAAATAAGTCCTCTAGAACTATTTTGATGGTAGTTTTGAAGACGAGTAGACGGAACCTTTTTTGTCAATAACCAACGCATTATGTTGGCTTTGTAGATTAGCATGAATAGAAATGTCATAACATAAAGGATGCACAGCAGATTCATATGAGAAATCTCAGAATGATTATCGATCGTAGAAGAGGGACGACAGATCTAATCATTATGTCATGTAAAGTTTGCGCTTTGAGGAGTTCGATGCTGCGAAGAACTAAACCTCTTTCTGGGAGAAAGACACGTTACGTAATAAAGCGAATAAGAATCAAAGACATAACCGTAAATGTCATATATTGGTTATGGTTGAGAGACATGCATTGAGGTCCATATATACAACGCTAATACATGCTCAATTAAAACGTTATTCTTGCAATTGTCATGCCAATAATGATAGCAACATGATGGATGTATCTAGCAGTTACAATTAACTGCCAAACAATTATGAAGGATGTAGCTTGATGTTAACAAAATAATGAGCATACGTAGGCGTACTAGTATTTGCCAATCAAGATACATTTACTCAAAGATAAAAGTTAAATGACTTGCATGGCCATTTGCTGAAGAGTAATTTAAATTATCGTGAAATCTTGCTTATGGTGGTACAAAGACATCCAAGAGAATGAAACCAACATTAAAACGCAATGCAACGTGATCACATACGAAACATAGACATGGACGATGAACATCTTACCCGGTATGTAGATGTAGGTATCAACTGAAATGTAAACTAGTAATGCAATTATATTACGTAGACTAGTAATCTTCTACAGCAAATTGTGAGTACTAATATACAACTATTTATGATCATTTGGAAACACGACCTGAATTTTGAAATAATTGCTTTCGTAATTATATTATATCGTGGAACGTTATGATCTTTGCAGACAGCTACCGGAAGAAGTCAATAGTTTATCAATACGCAGAACATCCTAGTCGATAAACTACCAAAAGTCACGACCGGAAGTCAATGATAAAAGAATACCAAAAAGGTTGCTGCATATTCTAAACTAAACTTGGTTCAGTCCACAGTTAACAATCATCTTGTGACACAAAGAAGTGAACTTTATTGGTAATACTAGTTCTGAAATGTTAATAAAGGTTATGACACAGCGTGCCAGAGACTGTTATCTGGAACCATGGGGTTTCCAATCAAGCACTGCAGCAGCTTGTTTCCATGAAGCTTTTCTAATTACAATTTATGGACCTCCTGATTTCCGCAACAAACAATCATCACTTAAAGCACGATTGTTTTACAATGCCAGATCAAAGTTTACAAAGTTTCTAAGTTAGAACGAATCCATGAATGAGTACTTTGTAATACGAATTTTCCATTTACCAAAAAAATAAAACCCGTCAAATTATGAAATACTAGTGTACTGGAACTGAATTGGTCGTGGTTAATAGTGACAAATCCGTTGTTGTTATTGAGGTCTGGAATAGAATCACATCTCGTCTTAGAACAGAATCAATTTGAGTTGTTAATTCTACGATCTTTGTTATTGAGTTTCGGAAGATCAAACACGTTTACCAATCGTTAGAATAAAATAGTATTATAATTATAATTAAGGACTGTACAGTTCTCTTGATCTACTGAAGAAACTTTAAGCGTGGAAGCTCATACCAGGGCTCGTATTCTCGGAACGTCTTCGCTAAGGACTTCTTAGTGAGAAAAGATCTCTTCAAAAATTAATATAAGCAGAAAACCAGTTAGGCAAAATCTTAGTACTTACGAACTTCTTAGGACTTACGAAGTTTCGAAAATACAGGCCCAGGACACCCGAGGTAAACATGTTCTACCAGGATCCTGTTAGGATTTTGTTAGGATCCTGGAACAGGATATGCACCTATCCTAATTTCTAGCTGTGATATAGAACATCTACCTATAAGAACATAGCCAACAGGATATTTACCGTTAATATATCAGTACGTAATGACCATACTGTTTACATACTACCAGCAGATCGACTATGACCAAGGTTTATACTACCAACCATTTTGAATTAAGTACAACTAGGTTTATAATTAATAATACGTGTTAGCAGATGGGACACAGTCCAACACTACTAAACTAGCATAACCTACATTAATTAACAGATTAAAAATGTTGTTTGTATTTTTTAAGATGATTGGACATGATAAATATTTATCATTCGTAAGCATTCACAATGCGCATTAGTTCTGCATATTCGCCTATTAGGAATAAGAAAGAGAAGAAACTCTGAAACAGTCGTTAGGAATATTACATACGATATCCAGACTTCCGATGGATCTGCGCACTCGCGTGAAGCTATACTGACACACATTCCCTCTGTTAATCCCACTGGTATGTGTGCGTGCACGCGCGTACTATCTCGCCACATAGACGACATAGTTTAGTGGGAGACGAGATAGGATACCTTATCCATGCACATGGTGCTCTCACCAATACGATGTGTATTTTTTAAAAGCCTTGTTTCCGTTTGCAATGCATGCTGGGAGGATGTAATATAGAAATGTTGCCGGTAAAGCATTGTTTCCGATTGCAATGCATGCTGGGATGATGTAATATAGACATGTTGCTGGAATAGTTCACTACGTGTAATGCCACACCTGATTGCAGCCACATGAACGATGGTCTATTTACGTAGACCTCCGATATATACAGTTACATTCTAGACGACGTGAATGTCGTTTTAGTCATGTTATCTGACTACTGCACACCAAGAGCACACGAGACAAATGAGGTCTTGGTTCAGGCTGACTGAAGTGCCTTGACTTAGTACTGGTGAGAAACCAGTACAAACTTTACAACAATAACGATTCCCACAGCTAGTGTCAATCAGTGCTTGCGATATGTATCTAATTACCCCTGCGTCCCTTCTTTATGAGTGTTTATAGTATGTTCCAGCATAAACATATCTTCAGGATATCGCTGATATACTGATAAAAAATCATTAAACCAATCAATATTTTCTCCTGTTATTTTCATCCATATATCTCCATAAAAAAACACACACATTAAATACCGATTTTACGTCGAAGACATTTGTGCCTGTGAACCAACTGCTGTTTCTGCAGTCATGCCATGCAAAGAAAACAGATCGTCATTTATATTGTCCATATGCACGGATCTTGTCATGTCCGTATGTGTACGTATGTGCTTTGGTTTGTTTGGATTCCTTGTTACAAGCATTTCATGAGCAATCGGATCTAATGTGTAATGCCGTTAAGCTCCAACAGCAGTGACCTCTACAACAGTGGCCGCTACAACTGTTGATGTAACACAGTGATATCCGCGTCCATGAGCTTGTGATCGGTATCTCAGGGATTGATGGGAATCCTCTAGCCACTAGCCCAGTTCCCATAGCAAACAAGTATAAGCACCTAAATAAATAAACAACGATTTATTTTACATATATCGTTAAAAGTTTGAATACCTTAGAATTATGTACGTCTCATAAACTCCCATATAATAATACACACTACTGAGGACATTAGGAATACTGAGGAAGTTAATTATTTAAGGAATTAAATGGTAACTGCAGATTTAGAGTATGTATATAGTATTCAATTTGGTGGGTAGTTTCACTAAAGCAATTCAATTACTATTATTATTATTTCATAATAATTTTGATTAAATATTCATTAAAGAAAATTAATATTTTTTTTAATAAATCATAACAAAATATTAATATTTTCTCTATTAATTTGTATATAAGTATTTCAGTTTGACATGGCCTTTGGTGAAACTTATTTCCGTATTTACTGTGAACCATTTTATAAAGGTATTCGCTTGCTATCACTGATACTATATAAAGGGCACCTATTGTTACTACCTCCGGAAGATCTATCGTTAACAATCACAGGCCACATACGACTTCACAGGGTGACCAACATGCTACCAACAGCCACCATAGTCAAAACATCTAAACAATCTCGTAAAAGAGGTTAAAACGTGTCACGCCATGACTGCAAGAACACCTTTATTCTAAAACTACACCAACAGACAAAAGAAGAATTCTACTATCGTGTCGTTGTAGGCGATGCATAGCCAAAACCAATGCCAAGTTTGTACTATCTGCACGGGTTATCAACATGCTAGGAATATCTATGAATGCAGAGCTGACATAATAATATGGAAATACCTTTTCGTTTTCTTCTGAGTAGTCGTTATCTTGTTGTAGATATTACCATAATGCAACATTGGTGACGCTAGCACTTTTAGACATTGCGTATTTATTGGTTAAGACGTGTTACCATAATGCATGAGCAATTATCTGATCGATATAGGAGTAATATATTTCTCTAGAACGATCAAACACGGACAATACAGTTAGATGTATTTTGTAGGGTAACATCGAGCTACCATGTTATGATATTGGGTATCGTTTCAAGCATAGTGCTTATAGTTTGGCATGAAATGCATTGACCCCCCTATTTCGTAGGTTATCTCCGTAAATACTTCATGGAATGAAAAACAA
>JAUTBX010003020.1:0-12594 GCA_032361465.1 Lepetodrilus tevnianus | reverse complement strand
ACCAGCTGGAACTAGCAAGGGTCACGAATACACGTCCCGCCTGAAAAGATCCAAATTCGAAATGTAAACGAATCGGGGGAAATTGTGGAGAAATTACAACCAGTTCTTTACAATCGACACGTCGTGAATTGCATCGGTAGTTGGGCAAATTATCTAGTTTGAATAGAAAGCTACATCGTAGTTCTTGTCGTAAACTTGTTAGCAAGTCTCGTATAATTATTGGTACGTTATATTCATTTACACGAGTAGCGACTATATACTGGGTGAGTGGACTTAATCCGAGTCACTTGGCCTGGTATATATCTCTCCGTGGTGTGAAGAACAAATTGTCCTGTTATCGCGAGTTGATCGAGCTGGGATACAATTCTATATACGTCTGGTCGTGTCCTAGTCTTCGTCAGATGTGTACATATAGACATGTATATGCGTGTGCGTACGTGTGCGCTAACTGCCAGATTGAAATGGTAGAACTGTACGGTTCTAGTTCAACTTTCAAAGCAGCAATTATCTATACGAATCCGATGTAATTTGAATAGATTCAAACCGGAATCGAACACGGTTCGCCTGACAACTTATAATAGGTAGCGGACATTGGTACCATGTTAATCGTGGACATCACGCCATCGTCCACAGTCTCGGATCTCGATATCCTTTGTGCCGAACTCTAGCCGTATCTGAAACGGAAACCGTACCTTACGTGTATGCACATACTTTATATTGATACAATGCATTTATTTGGGCTGAGCAATCTATTTTTTTTAACGAGTTTTGTTCAGCGGAAAAGTAATGTCTTCATTATCTATGACAATAACTCAGTGTACTGCTATCTCTTAGTCCTCCTCATCACCATTACTTAAACCTTCACTTCGCGGACGCGTCGTTACCCTTAGCCAATGGATACAGGCTAATACATACTGCTATAATGGAACCAGTTACGGTACTACTATTACTTTCATAATCATGAACTACGACAGGGACGTCACAGATAAGATGCCGACAAGTTATTCAACAGACTTAAAGACAAATTCACGTAAATATGGGACGCTAGAGAGAATCCAATACACTGTAGACAGATGTAAATACAATGGCATACAGGACAATTATATTAATACATTATAGACACAGGCCAATGGACTTACAGCTAGGCCACTAACCAGGCATATAGGCCCAATACACGTGCACATAGGCTATTACAGTCCAGGCCAAGACATACCAAGGCCAATAGACGGGTATGCGTAAATATCACATTTGAAGAACTTTATTAATTGCCCATATACGAACATATATAACTCAATACACGAAGACGTAGGCTAGTGCAGAACATCACTCAGATACACAGACCCTGTCTTTACTTCGTGGATACAGAATGTCATAGGCCACAAGGCCATTATGTATACGTAGACCAAAAGGAAAAGCAATAGTGCAGTTCTGTGTTCGCAGGGCCATCTGGATGCAGTTGCTATCACGAACCAGATCCTATATATACAACATATGTTTGTAACCAAATGTAAATAAACATACCCCGTCAAGTACAAACATTAAACCATGCAGAATAGCACGAACAATTTGTTTACTATATTGTATTTAAATTTGTTTGGCCTTCCATTTTCAGACATTTTAGGTGTGGCAAAAACGTACTTAAGTGTGGAGGTGTACATGTACGTCTATTCTATAAAAGTAATGCTAAACACGCGTTGGACGATGAGGTTATATCATAAGTAATCTTGGCGACTGGTAAACACATTTGTCGCGGAAGTTAACCACATTAGGAGTTTTAATGATAGCCCGAGCGATCTCACTGGTCGTTGTCAAGGATACGTAGACAACCGGAACGGGACCGTGCATTCTGAATTTCCGACTTCTCAAATTACAATCTTTCCCCGATCGCCTAAAACGAAACGCAGACATTTTGTAATTGACGCATTTTCTAAACGAGACTTGAGTAATGTAGACGCCACACAAGTGATTGCTTAAAGTTGTTGGTAGAAGGATTTGAGAAAGTATTGCTTAGCCCAACGCGGACCCCTAACCGGACGTGCGTGCGTGAAAAGGTCGAGTTTGATCGATCGGGCGCGGAGGGATATAAAGAGAAAACTGGCTTACAAAACACAGATGGGGAGCACACCGCTAGGGTAAATAATTAAAGTAACCTCGCCAACTGAATATTCACGTGACAACGACTTTCCTTGAGTGAAATTAAATCCACAACACGCGGCGTCTCCATTGTACTGTCAAATTAACTACGGTCCCGTAATTTGAATTGATTCTAGACCTGTTCGCTTGGTTTCGCCAAATACTCAAAATCGCTAAACACCAATTTGAAATTATTACTGCTACCGACATATATTTAATCCGTAAGATTGCAATGAAAAGTTAATGGGCTGCTTATTCAAGGATAAATACTATTCATATGCAAAAGTCCTACGGAAACTTAAAGTTCCGTTACATTTCGATAGTTGGAAATATACATTCTTTGAGAACTGAATAGAGAAAACTTGTTGCATACATTAATTGCATTACATATTTGTTAAATATAATAAAAATATTCATTATTCAATAAAGTTCTACTCTTGAATATTAACTTGATACAATAACAGCAATAGCAGTCGTGACCTTTAAGAATCTAATACCATGTAACCTATACTTTACAGCATGTCCCGGGAGACAGGAAATACTCTAAGTGCAAACATAACTGCATGTTTGAACCGTACTATCTAGAAACATTACACCAGGCTGTATATTCTCTCCAAAGCGACAGTTTGCGTGATTGTGTTCCCTCGCCATCCGTCAACAATCCTCATACGATGTCGTCACTGCGCATTATGGTATGTTCACATGGCGTGGTGTCTGAGTGGTGACATTGTGGTACAACCGCAAGATCTAACGTAAGCTAATTGTCGCCCATATGACGTCCCTCAATGTCGCCATGATGGCTTCAAATGTGTTTTCTACACTGACGTCCAAAATAAAGTATCTATTACATTCGACTGTCTATTAAAACAAAACATAGATACAATTCTAATTTCAAATGTATTAATTGGATACCGATCGTTCACTGTGTACACAAACTATAAACGTTATTTTACTTTACTTTTAGCATTTGGATATCAATAAAACTAAAAAAACAAAAAACTACATACTTTCTTTTGGACGTCAGTATAGTATTGTTTTAAGTCACAAGCTCCGTATACATCTAAGTCACTCAGTGTTATACTATATCCAGGATATTCTGTGGTTTAGTTATCATGTAAATGAAACATTATGCTCGACGTTGATATACTTTGCAATAAGATAGCGATGTTGGTGATGGTATCACTTATACATCTGCAGTATCGGTTTTGCATCCATCTCTGAAGATTACTTATTCTGTTCACTTACATTGCCATAATTTTACGAATGACTAGATAACACTCCTGGGAGCTAGCACAATATTACTTAGTAATACGGACACTGAGTTTCAAAGTTCTATCGTAGTTCTTAACCAAACCAATTCCAGTATATTTGACAGCACGCAAGCGTTATTCTAATTCACACACTGCAACGGTTTTCCCTTTAGAAATGTAATTTTCCATTCACCTGCAACACACACCTAGTGTTGACTGTATTGCATTCGGGAATATGAATTCAGTGATTCAGTAATTAATATTCAGGAACAATAGTCTATTGTTTAGGTTTTGGTTCAAGTTGCAAATGGACTTTGAGTCGAAGGATAACATGATCCGTAATGTGACACACGGATACACTGGTATTATATGTAATAAGTATGTAATAACAAGACCCGGAGAAGGTTCATTATAAATATTTTGGGAATTGTGTGGCACGGTACAGTTTCCACGACTAGTGTCTCGCACGTCATCGCTCAGTAGGAATATAGCCACATCAATATACGGACTCTCACGGGATTAAATCTATATTATAGTCTGACTATAAATACAACATGGCGACGCTTAATACTTGCTATTTGTAGTTGGCCGTTTACTATTACGATTACCATGATAGCTTTGCTGGCAATTGAGCGGGACAAGTGGGAATTCTGTTTATCATTACAATCTTAGCTAGTTAATTGGTTAGTATACCTCTCTTGTGGAAGCCTGTACAAGACGGGCTGAGTCTTGCAAGCTGACATGCACAGTGACGTCGCCGCCACACCGGAAACTGCAAACGTATTCATTTTCAATCAACTCTGACGGCTTTACGGACTTTCCCGAGGTCAAGGTTCGCTTCCGAGACCTGCGGGCCACAGACGTAATTCGTGTATTTACGTAATGTTGCATATTGTCGGTGCTGATCAATAGATGAGTATACTACCATGAACATTATAACAACTTAAAGTTCATAATATTTTAATCTAAATTTAAAATAATACCAATGTTCAGGACCATTTTTGAAATAGGCATAATCGGAATTCTTAACAACAAATGAACTGTGCACTTTTAAACCATTGTTGCGCCTTGAATGACAACTTGGATTGTACACTCCCCAGGGAGTTGAGAAGGAATTGAGTGCACACATATAAATTAACCGAGGTAATCGTGTATAGCACCATAAGCATATGTACGACATGGAATAGGCGCGTTATGCATATATGTATTATTATTCTTATTATAAGACATTTAGAAACTAGACTAGTACGTTATGTTGATAACATTTCTCGATTTTTTTTCTCTCTTAGAACGGGCATTCGGCCTGTCACTATGCGGTATTAAAACGTATATATTTTCCATACATATTATACGTATTGTATACGTATATAGCTTAGTGGTGACATGCACAGCGTTGGTCATCGTATCAGACATTCCTGTATGTATTTAACCTGTGATTAATAGCTGCAGGCAAGACCGTGTTTGATTGAGGTGGGATTCTATAAATGTCGGAGGACGCTCCTTCAATAAATCGTACACGTCTTGTCGTAGATAACATCGTCTCGTTGCAGTTCGTGCCTGATATCACTTGACATTATCGATATGTGTGCTGCGTATATACAAAATCGATGTGACAATAACAGAGCACGTCTTCTGTAAACATCAATTACCTACGAATGTCTGCCAGAAGACATAATAATGTACTGTACCAGTCGCGATTATACATATACATGTCTAGAGGCATTTGCAATGAACAGCGGTCTGAGCATGTTCTTTAGACGTAAATTAACATGTTATAGTGTTTGTGTCTTGGTTGCAATATGCAGTTCACTGGGGAGGCTATAATATAGCTTCTATACACCCTTGACAAAAACGCATTGTTATAACTCAATAAACACGATTGTCGTTTTGGGGAACGACAAGGAAATATTATATTAATATTTAAATCTAAGTAAGTTGAGTGTGGCCATTTAAAGGTTCATGTAGAACACACACACACACACACACGCGCGCACACACACACGCACACACGCACACACACGCACACACGCACACGCGCACACACATACACACACACACACGCACACACATGCACACACACACACACGCATACACACGCATACACACGCACACACACACGCACACACTACACACTACACACTACACACTACACACTACACACACACACACACACACACACACTCTCTCTCTCTCTCCTTCTCCATATCTCTTCTCTCTCTTTTTCTTGCTATGTGTGTGCGGCACATATATATATGTGTAACATTCGTAATTAAATAACGGTTATATATAAGCTATTTGACATTTATGGATGAATTGAATTCGTATTGATTACAACATGTTTTTGTGAGCAGATTCCCGTTACCTTATATGTTTGCGCCATCTTTCTTATACGCGGCCCGTGGTGCAAGGTGTCCAGAATGAACGGAAGATCATGAAATGTCCATACTATGAAAATTGCAGATATTTTGAAATTTAAAAAAAACATAATTTTTATCCTAATTTCTGGTATTATTTCTAATCTATATCTTCAAGCTCATATCTGTGGATGTCGCTTCGTTGATCCGAATGATGTAGGTTTCGGGAAAAAAAGGCGAACAATTATTGTGCGAAAGGTCTTGAATGTTTTGAAAATGCAAACCGAGTGATTATTGAATCGAAGCGAAATTGATGTGGGGATGTTCCTAGTAAACAACATATACATTAACAGCAGGAAAGACAACTCTAAAATAAAATAATGTGTTAGCAAATAATTCAGACGGCTTTAATGGTACTTGTTTAGACAGAAGTTACATTTATCTCTTCGTTTCCTATAATCACGGTTTCGAAACTCTATTTGTGCCCTATTAATCGTTTTACAATTCATATTTGGTACTGTAGAGCTACTGACGGTACCTATTAGCTGAATGCAGAAAGTACGAATAGGATCCTAGTCGCGTTTGTAAAAGCATGTAATTCATTTTTAAACAAAGAGAGACGCGCCTGGAAAACATCATCGATGCATTCACTTAACCATTTCGCTTCCATCATGCCGCATACGTATTTTCCCAAATAAACAACTCTTCCCTAAAAGTCCAGAGGCTATTAATTTAATTTCCAAGATGTTCAAGCTCCATCTTCTGAAGTGAAGTTCTCGAGTTCAGATATGCAAATTAAGAAGCCGAATCGCGCATGCTCATTGACTTACATCCTCCGCCCAAAACATGATGCTCGTTGATCACGTAATACGTTATAACGGTTTGTCATGATGAGTTTGATCTGTAGGCTTTTGATAAGATGGACACACGCGAATAAGATTCATTTCGTATTTTCTGCACTCAAATAATACTGTCCGTAACTCTGTGGTGCCAAATAGGACACGCAAGCATATTAATAGTGCACAATAGAGTCACGAAACCCCGGCTAGGTTGCCTGTGACAGCAGGAATTAAGTTAAATATGTTCTATCGGCTACAAGTCAGAGTAAGAGCTAGAACCTACCGACACCAGGGACATAGCTGTTGATTGCATCGCAGTAGCAGCACTAAGATCAGGAAATACAAATATCCATGCTGAACCAACGACAATCACACAAAATACCTTTGGGAATAAATGTTTTGACTGAGCTCAAACCAATCTTGTAGAACACGCTACATAAGCTTAAAATTCCCCTTAAATGCAAGTTTATTAGATTTTATGTTCAACAATAATACCATGCCGCAATTCTGGGCAGCGAGTGCTTTTAGATATGGGTGCATTACACGTATAGTTTATAATGATGTTTATAGTTACGGAGCCGTAACTAACGTTGTCTGCTGTTTTATAAGTATGAAAATAATGTATACACCTAAGAGAAATTCAAATAAATATAATTATGCGTACTATCTTTCGCATATCCATTTAACATGTTAATTAAAAGCATTATTTAAACTACGATAACCGATTTTAGAAAAAAAAGCATAGCCACATTTAGTTCTATGCGCATGGAAATCTACGGAAAAGCAATATGTTTAGACACGCATGCATCAGAAATATTCTACCATTGTTGTTAAAGGCGTTTCACATTAAAATACAAATTTAACGTAATGACTAAATTAATATTTTAATCATTCTGATTATCTTAACAAACCATTACTATTCAACTAAAACTGCCTCTACGTTTGTTTTTCTGGTGTGTTTTTTTGTTTGCCGAAAAAAAACGGTTGGAAAATAGCGTGCGTATCATATAGTAAATTACAATCTACCGTCTGCGCATTCAGTAATTCGTGACTTGAAGATAAAACGACGGAAGCGAGATATTGGCGTGTTTATGAAACCATATTCGTGGAAGCAGATACGCAGTCCACGTTGAAGTCGATTCTATTTTCTACATCACGTGACGGATGGGATTTCCCTTGATAATTCAGCAGCATTAATCGATGAGATTTATGTCAAAATAAAGTCATCAGCTATTATTTCCAAAGCATTACAATAACGTTGAACTCACGGAGCGTCGTTTCATGTGCTAAGCTATAATTGATAGGGATACCATCTCATCACATCGAGTACCTCCAGCCAAGGAAAACTTTACCAACCACGTATAGCGCCAGGTTAAGCGATCTGGTACAAAGACGTCACCGGAATGATGCATTTAGGTGGTAATACGTAGTTTGCTAAAACTCAGCCTGTGACTGAGTAATTGGCATGTAGTAACACCGGATGTAGAAGGATCGAATTCAAATTGAATTCCTAACTTCGCGGAGTTCTATTGATACTTTGCTTTATGCATGCTGTCGGAGTAGAAATAGTCAATAGAATTAGAGCGTTTTAACAAATGGTCCCAACATTTGGCACACACTCAAATACGAAATTCATAGCATCGCCTTCCTTTAATTTCAATTCACTTTGAACCCCTGTTGACGTAAATACGAAGCATCGACAATAATGTAATATTAACTTCAATTGTATTAATATATATTGTAAATTCCCCTGTTTGTAGCTATTACACGTACGCGCGGGGATATCAATTGCAATACGGCAACGTTATAACACCTTCTGCACGGCGTAGACATTGATTAGTCAAAATATGCAAACACTATTGGCTACAGTATCGACGTTTGTACCAAACTGCATGTAACACGGGTTCATATCTATAAATAACACACACACGGCGAACAGGTAATATATGTGCAATGTATTTGTATGTACGTGTACATGTAGGCCCATAGTACATCTGGTATTCAGACCAAAGCTGACAAGTCTTGTTAATGCGAATGGATGAGATCCTGTAATGGCGGCGCTCAACACTTGTACAGAAGGGCCATGACCAACAGACATAACGGAACAGTATCGTGCAGAAAAGTCGTAACCTGACCATCACGGAAGCGACCCGGGAACTCTACACTGTTTACAGGAAATAGTAACAAGAATATATACTGCAGCGATTTTCGCCCCAAGGTTCTATTTAAAACCATGCCCCATCCAATAGTCGATTGCCGCTATAGACGTCATATATATTTAGTTACCTATCGGTAATGCTGTAAGGCACATATACCTAATTAGAATTGCGTTGTCGTCGAGCTGAATATTAGACCTTTGCCACGGATAGTTGGTTGCCAGGCAACACCACCTTACACGGCAATACGGGCCTTGCTTGTTTGGGTCATCATCATGGGAAGACAAGGGGCTATCTCTCAATGCGTCTTGCGACTTTACGTGACAATTAATCTTATTTGAGGCGGTCGCTATTTGAACTCGATGGGACGACGGTTAAAGAATGTTCTTTGTCTGACGAGCCCGTGTCATTCCCTGCTTAATTTACACCCCTAGCATCAGAGTAAAGCTACTCCGGTTGGACGGGTCTATCCTATCGAATTAACAATCCAACTGAAAATGTGCCCTAACGCTTATGTAGACCAACATCAGAAAACAACTCAAGTGTATCAAAATTCATAGAACCTTGGTCTGTCTAGAACCGAACTGAGAACAGGGTTTATATTGTCGTTTAAATCAAATACTGCGTCGCTTTTCGTACATGTTACGGTATTGGAAGTTGTTTACTGTCGTATGGACATGCTCCTCCTACTAATAGCCTACCTATCTTGGTGTTCATGATATATTGATGTTGCTGTAGTTTATAGTTGGAGGCCGAATTCATGTCATTACATGTCGCGGTGTGAGACCTCATTCAATGACATATAGTACGCCACTGTATAGATGTATTGTTCATTTCTGTTATATATAGTCGAGAGTTCGGATATAATGTCCATAAGGATTTTCACTTCAAACAGAAGCATCCATTATAGAACAACCATTAATTCAATATAATATAAACAATGTATACTTCCTACATATATTTACATAAACTGAAAGCGCTTATAATACACTTCAGGCTTCTAGACTTCAACTCAACCATGCAGCCAATCTATGTGTTTATCACACTTGCATTTATACGTAATCCCCGTAGAATCTACAACATTATCTCTTTTAGATATTCTTCGATTTTCAGTTTGGCGATCTGTGTCCTTATACAAAATGTCACATACAATCAATACCCTAAATAGAGAAAACATGGAGCGTATCATATCTACATCTAATATCAATATTGATAACAGGTATTTATAGTTTAATCACTAGCTAATTCAATGACCTATGTAGCTATTCCCATTTGGTTAAGTATGCTCAAGAAACACACGGCATCAAAATCCTACCGTTCCAGCGATACTCCGAACATATTTAACGTCTACTTCGATCAATCGTTTAACGTCACTGTTTGTTTTACGAAGATGACCTACGAAATCGTACTCACACTGGTTCAATCGATATCCATGTACGTAACAAATGCGGAACAGTATATTTTAATTATTACATTCAATATAGAAGCCCAAGCATGCCTAGCTATTCTATACGTAATTATTGGTAATCTAATATGTTACCATAAGATGATGTAATTAGTTTATATTGATGCATTATTTGTATATCCTTATTTTAGAGGTTACCATTAAGCAACATTGATACAGTCATTGTTATGTATTAGTACTAGTGGATGGAACTACATTATCGTGTGTGATTTAATGCAGTTTACAATTGAACAGGGGGCTTATTCTCGAAATGTTCTTGCGAACTATTTAGCCGAAGAACAGTTCGTAGCCATACTATAATAATCGTAAAACATTGTTCTTATAGGCTAAATTCGTAAGAACGTTTCGAGGATATAGGCCTCCAGATTTATTTTTCAAAACAATTGTCATCCATCAAATATTTCATAAACTGAACTAATTTAAAACAGTATTGCATTATTAAGTGTGAACACACATACACGTAGAGAATGACACTACAGAAGATGTATCCTTACTACCACACTATGACCGTACCTACTATACAATATAGGAATTGTCCGTTCTATTGTACATATATTTTTTTTATGGGATTTAGAGCCGCTTCCAAGATTTGTTCACTTATTATCACGGTTTACCAGTTTATGGCAGGAGTAAGCCCGCGACATCCGTAGTGCTGAATGTTGCAGTAAACCTCCGAGCACCGGCTGGTACTGAGAAACCAAGGATTAGGTATATTAAATAATAACATCACTTACTACTGAACTGTGAGCCTATCGCAACTGATAACGTGTTGTCGTAAAACAATATTCTGCAATAGAATCGCGAGATTTCTAAGAAACATGTGTATCGTTTCACAGAGCTCTCTTAGCCGCTAAGATACCATGGCACTCTATTGCAATGAGACTTACAACGAGAGTGCTACGGTCTCTTGGCGGCTAAGACAGCTCCGTGAAACCATTCCCTGGCACGAGATTACGAAGCTTTTCTGAGTACGATTTCCTGCTAATTTTGCTTTGTTCATAAAACGTCATGTACATCATGAGCTTGAGAGTATGAAATCGTTGTCAGGAAGTTTCGTAATCTCGGGGCCCGGCCTGCGTCTGGATACCGCCATAAATTACTCACAATTGCATGAGACTCAGAGACTACGTTTCGTCAACGGAATAATTGTGTTTATAGGTTTATAGGATAATTAATAGGTCACGACTACAATAATGCACAGAATACGAATCGGTTCAATTTACACAGGGGATAATTATATACACATGTATTATGTACACTTCCACAGACTTAGTATCTTCCGTCTGGCGTGCATATGTCTGTCCTATTTTCGTCGTGGACAAGGAAGAATTGTGTGATGTTTAAATAGGGTAAGTAGATATCTACACTTGAACCCAAGAAGAGACATAATTAAATGTATAGCGCCTCTGATTACCTCAGAAGGGCAACAGTACTCAGCGTCGTTTCGACACAACATTGCAAGGGTTAACTCAACGGCCGTGCGTTATTTACAGCCGACTGCAA
Source organism: Lepetodrilus tevnianus (assembly GCA_032361465.1). Classification (NCBI taxonomy): domain Eukaryota; kingdom Metazoa; phylum Mollusca; class Gastropoda; order Lepetellida; family Lepetodrilidae; genus Lepetodrilus; species Lepetodrilus tevnianus. The sequence goes on along the minus strand of JAUTBX010003020.1, from coordinate 894 downwards.
ATAGCAACGTGCTTAGAATGGAGCACGTGATCAGGACCGGAAGTTGATGTTAACTACTTCCGGTTTGACTGGCTGGAAAGTGTGCATGGTGCTGATGGAGACCACTGGATGGCGTGATGGACCAACGCTCGAGAAAAGCGAACGGAAAAAAATATATTATCTTAAAAGTGGTGGCAATATGGTTGAATGAAGGGGTCAACTCTTCGTCTGTGCTGGTCCAGTATATTGGACTTGCATCCGGCTCACGCTCAGACTAACAGTCTCTCCGTGTTCTCAAAGGAAAATACAACTCAAGCAAATGTCAGCAATCTGCTTCAGAAATGTTAGAGCCAAGCAGATTACAGTTGTGTGAAGTTAATAAATAACAGAGGACCCAGCTATTATTAAATATTCATGTTAGTCAAACACATCCTGCATATGGGGCACACACTGCAGCTTGTAGATACTTGTAATGGTTCAATTTCCTCCTGATAACGCGGGGTATTACACAAACTTGCGGAAATCCGTATTGGGTATCGTACTTGCGGAAACAGATCCAAGTACGAGTCGATGTCTATGACATAACCACGCTGTACTAATAGCGTCAACCAAGAGACAGTCATCAGCCACGCATTTCCGCAATATCCAACTAGTGTCAAGAGTTGTGAACTGAAAATAAAAACCGGAATGTAACTAATTAAAGTAGCTGGCATAATGTAGATACACAAGGAAAATAGTACTTAACATGAAACGTGTAGATATTAAATTACATACTCAACATAAAAACAATTAAGAACAATTAAAACATAAAATTAACATTGTGGTGTGGGTAACATACTACTACATGTACTACTACTACTACTACTACTACTACTACTACTACTACTACTACTACTACTACATGTACTACTACTA
>JAUTBX010002909.1:0-14417 GCA_032361465.1 Lepetodrilus tevnianus | reverse complement strand
ATACAACTTTGCTAAATACACTTTAATTCGCTGTATTTTAAGTGGGGGAATGTCCTCGTAACTCTCCATTCCTAAAATATAATGCATTAATTTTAAGGAATGGAGAGTTACGAGGACATTCCCCTCCACATAATTCATATATTTGAATGTCCCTTCAAATGCCAAATGAAATGGTGGTGCGAAGATTAGTAGTGTATTAGTTCCATCAATCATAGTATTCATAATTTGCTTGAAGGCCCTTCTTATGAAAAGAACAGTTTCACAATGTTGTTTAGCTATCGGGGTAATAATTATCGTGTGTAGGGTTCGGAATATGCCACTGGTATCGCTGAAATAATTCATGGCATGTTAAACACGTTCATCATGTGTGCATTATTCTTAATTTAGTTCCACAGAACCATTGGTTAATCGTGTTCGCTTCGATATTGACACTCATCTAAATCATTTCTGGTGGAAACGAATAATGAGCAGTACCATTATCTCTCACCATTCTGGAGACAAAGAACGATGCCCTGAAGAGCAGTGTATGTTCCTAATCCAGCAGGGAGAGGGTTAACTACTACTTCAAGCGGATAGAACCACGACAGGCTACCTAGAATGAAGCTTTCGGGACCACTGAGTAAGCTAACTATAACAGTCTTTAGAGAGTGTTCATTGTATCTGGCATCTGCGCACATTGGGAAGACGACATTCACGTTACTTCAAACTCTCGCAGCAAAATCTTGAGGCATCACGTGACGTGATTTGTTAATTCTAGCGCTACATATTTTCCGACGAATGATCTGGACACACTTTCAAGAAGATCCCCTAAGAGACCATAGCACGCTCGTAGTGACCAGCGAACGAGATAGATAAACATAGCGTCATGATCTCTTCCTTGATACGAGACCTCCAAGAGACTATTCCCTGGAGATCGGGGTCATCGTTACCCTCAGTGCTCCCTCCGTGACACTCCAACAGCATAGGAAGTCGGTACTTCTAATGACTGCCTCATTCTGATTACAACATTATCTGACTACACTACAATGACTGACTGATTACACTACAACAGCTAATACCAATGCGGCTATAGTACGTCGGGAAAAACAGACCGTTAATGCTTATCTATTTTGGTAGCGAACTCAATACGTTATCGGCTGTGTTTTACCCAAATTGGTGTGATCAATAGTATCACATACAGCCAACGTACATAGGTCCCAGACTTTTGGAGGAAGAAGAACCTGTACTATATTATGAAGCAAATGTCCCTTCTGTCGGAAACTCTCTTGTATATTACATGCAAATCCTTCCAACTCTTACGAAAGGTGATTATGGACGATTATAGCCGTATGTTCTTGTAATGTAAGATACCATATACATAATTATGCGTTTACGTACATATACTGTGCTATATCAGTTGGTGAAAACTAACTCCTAATTACTACTGTTATGTTCTGAAATATGTGCAAGGGACGGAACTGGAAAGTGTGTTTTACATGAACATGATGACATTTGAAACATATACTGTACCAGTGTCCCGTTGGTTAACACAGTTTATGGGGTCTGACGAGAAGAAAAGTGTGCAGACAGCCATAAGTGTTCATAATTAGCACATAGTGCAATAGCATAGCTCATAATCTCAGTACCAATTAGCTTTACAAAGACTTGAATCGTCCATTACACGTCACGACAAAATCTGCAAGTATATTGGTACCATCTACTGCGGAGTTCTGCATCCTTTATCATCGTGACAAATATCGAGTCAGATTCAATTTGTAACTTTCACATTGTATAAGCACGAAAATAGTTTTCATTGCGGTACTGAAATATAGTAATGGTAAACAATACGCCAACAGTCTGAGAATTGTCAATTGCCATTGCGAATCACACTTATTTGTGGTAAGTAATGTATGCGGGCCTACACGATTCTTCGCGAAATTAGCGGATATTCTGCGTTCAGCCTTGTCTAGACTAGTGTCATGACCTTGGCATCGTGATGGGATAATGATTGGGAGTACATTTTCTGTCGAAAGATGATTGAATATTCAGTTTTCATACGAAAATGGCCCAAAATTAAATAAATATTGGATTCATATTTAAACATTCGTATTGATCTTTGGATGTGGCCAGGGTTTTATAGTATACCGCTATGTAAAAGCTATCATTACCATACGACTATAAGACTATACGACTACGACGACGCCTACTACTACGACTACCACCACCACCACCACTACTACTACTACTACTACTACTACTACTACTACTACTACCACTACTACTACTACTACAGTACACATCTCCCACACAACCACGACATACCCGGACCACCAATATACGCTTTCATAAATTACTTTACACCCCATCCTAGATAAATAAATACATAAACAGATAAGTTTAGATAACCCATTATAGTGTATCAGGCATATCTGGGGAATTAAAGGACTCTGCTTTGGTGATGCATATACTATCTATACATTGCCACAGTAAAACACACATACCAAACACTCATGAACACTACAGTCCATGGCAATTACGGATATTTCTGGGCTTTTCGTTTATCTTTTACCCACTTCTTATAGGTCATCGTTGGCACCACGTTCACCTGTTGGGCGTGGTCTGAAGATCTGACACCTCCGCTCCAAGGACTAGTTATAACGTGGGTAACGACTATCACAGGTAGAGCCGGATAGGTATCCGGATCTTCATTCCTTGCAGTTGACTTCCTGCCAGACACAGGTTACTTCCGGTTATGATAGGATTGTAAAAGAGATAAGAACTCCCACCAGAAAGAAAAAAACGGGAGTAGGTATTTATCATTGCAATCATGCGGAACATTTTTCAATGCCAGATGTATATTCATGATGTGTATGTATATACATATTTTCAGACAGTTTACACATTGGCTGCAAGTCTTTTCTTATATTAGACGTAACTCCCACACGCAGGAAACAATTCCGTTTTTGTCATTATGATTAGGTGCACCTATTTGGAGGATGTGCGTGCTATGGTGAACTAAATATACACGGCCTCTGTCAACATTTGCCGCTGATAATATTGAAACACAATTTATAATATTTAAAAAGTTGGCATTTTGCCACGATCTGTCGAAGAAGATTATATCAATACCTCGTTATATGATTTATCAGTTGTATCTATTACGATCGTATGTCAGCTAAAACGGAAGCACATATTTTCCGCAAGAAAATTTGAAGCATTATCTTGTTTTGTTCCTAATGTACAAACCTGTTTTTCATATAATTACGTTTTCAATGTCTAATAAATGAATAATGGCTATATCTCTCAGACGACAACATGTTTACAAGTGCAGAAGAAACAGTTCTAATGAATGAGAATTCAGTGTCCAAAATAATCGAAGAATTACGTACATACGTAGACCATTAATGACTTGATGTTGAGTGAACAATGTATTAGAGTGTCCCTTGTACACCTTTTCTATCCACATGGGCAATCAACGTCACATATATTCTCCCTTACACAATAATGGTAAGGATCCATATATGCTGTGTTAATGACCCTTAATATTTTCGAGAACATAACCTCTTCAATTTCTCTGGCATTCTTTTTAGCCAGTGAGTCGATACCTCCGGAGTTGAATGGCAGATTTACAATGGAACGGTTAGCTCATCAAAAACAATAGTCATCTCTCGGAGAAAGAATCTTTCTGAAGATCCTGTTTTTCTGATAACGAACACTGATTTTGCTGTAATTGTCTGAAATGTCTTTGACAATGCATGGACTGACGTCAGTAGACTATGTATCGCTTTACATGGCTAACGTGTATGTACAGGCAGGTGGTTTACATGGAAAACAAAATATAATCAATTTCGTGAGTTTTGTAATATCTGGAGTAGGATGTCACGTCAAAGATCGATACCGGCGCCTCCGCGATCTGTCCCCAAAATGGACGGAAATCGGTGACAGATTAGGCAATCATCTTCACTCTCCATCAGCACGTCGCTGATTTCTTCTGAACTACACCTACCACCATCTTTCTCACTGACGCCACAGACATGTAGCTTGGCCTATAGGTGTTCCTATTTGTTTTCTTCCTGGCGTAGATCTATGTTCAGTGTCGACTCCGTCTGGTTAGTGTTAAACGTCCAACGTAAGCAGTATACATAAGAAGGGTGTTTTATCGTCAGCATACCGCATTGCGTCACTGCTTATCGGAATGATAATTGTCAGATGTGTGTTACCTGATTTAAGGAACGCCACCTGTTTTCGTCTTTAAGTCTGATCAACAGTGATATGTGAAGAATATAAAACGCAGAGAAAAAGTGACGCTAATAGAGTCAGGTGATGCGAAAGTGTTTTTAATGCATGTGCGTGATCAACCGGAAGCTCTGGTATCTCCGCCATCTTGTCATTTTGATGGTAACAATAAGTTAAATCTCTGCATGTTTAGGGATCATATAAGTATACAGTAATTTACATAATATATAGGGACCACCGAACGCGGAATATTTTTTCTCTCAGAGGTTTAGCTGCTAAAGCAAATTACTCAATAGTTTGCTATTCAGCGTACGTGCGTATGTGTGTGTGTGTGTGTGTGTGTGTGTGTGTGTGTGTGTGTGTGTGTGTGTGTGTACGCGCATAAGGCCTATATTGGCTAGGGAGAATACCATTATATGTTATTACGGTTTCTGAACGGGTTATCAATCACTTAAAAATTGTTATTCGCTCATATAACGATTGCAATATTTGCGTTGACCATGGCAGTAAACCTTCAAACACCGGCTGGTACTAGTGAACGAAAGATGATAACGACATTACGCGCAGTAAGCATTCTATCTTGATCGTGTAGGAAAGTTAACTTCAGCAGACGTAGATTCTGGAAATGTTCGAACTCGTAACCTTTTGCGCCTGTACCACGATCTACCACTGTGTTGTGCCACGATACTCTCGGAGCAGAAGACGTGCGATATCTTCAAGACAACAATAACAACGAAAACGTTACATCTGTTAAGTGTGATTATGGTATGATAAAATAAAGTATATATACATATTTGTATAACGCAAACATCTAGCATAGCGCTGCTCATGATCAGATGCGATTTGTGAATCAGAGTAAACAGGTATGTATTATCGTCAGTAGATAGAAGCAGGAACCGTCTAGTTATCAAATGCCAGTTTGAACAACAATGTTGTAATTCTGGTTTTAAAAGCACAGAGCTATAACGTCTACATCGTTGGCATTGACATATTCAGGACCGTCAGATGGCATGTGTCTAGGTCTATGCCAACTTTGACAACATCAATTGCTCATTCTGACATTATCAAGTCTTATTTGTCACACGCATCATGAATATTTCACATAATGTCAGTTGATCGTTTACGAGATACGGCTGGATATTAATATTATATATTGCATCAAACACTAGATCATAATCCTCGTAAAATCAATAGTTGTGATGGATCGTGTAATCTCGGTATATAATCACATTAAAAGTTTCGATAACAGTTTTCTGGATTCTAGTATTATCGTATAAATCCAACCATAATTCAACCCTTCTTTCATTGTGTAAAATGATCAAATAGATTTGTGTACGATTCAGGATCAGGTGTATTTGTAAAGGGATATGGTAGTAATAAATGTCACTACATTCCATTTTCGTTATCATCTAAAACAAACAAATCTATAGCTATAGGGATCTGGAATCAATCTGACTTCCCCTCGATACGCGCTGCAGTATATGCCCTACTGTCGACATCTCTGGTTGATCAGTACAAGGACATCTCTGGTTGATCAGTACAAGGACATATCTGGTTGATCAGTACAAGGACATCTCTGGTTCATCAGTACAAGGACATATCTGGTTGATCAGTACAAGGACATATCTGGTTGATCAGTACAATGACATCTCTGGTTGATCAGTACATGGACATCTCTGGTTCATCAGTACAAGGACATATCTGGTTGATCAGTACAAGGACATCTCTGGTTGATCAGTACAAGGACATCTCTGGTTCATCAGTACAAGGACATATCTGGTTCATCAGTACAAGGACATATCTGGTTCATCAGTACAAGGACATCTTAGGTCGCAAAGTTCACATTAATACTATGCCTGCATTCATTTAATGATTTACAGTAGCCTATTCCATAATAATAATAATAATAATAAGAATAATGCATATTTATAAAGCACCTATTCCATGTTGTACACATTCTCATGGCGCTACATTATTATCCCGGTCAACGGATCTGTGTGCAATCAGTTCCTTCTCAACTCGCTGGGGAGTATACAACCCAAGCTGCCGTTGAAGGTGCTACAAGGTTATCATTCATATGTCAATCTCATCCTTCGGGTACCCATTCTCTGCTTGGTAAACCAATTGATAAAATGATATAAGAATAAATACACTATAATATATAATACAATAATTGCGTCAATTAAACATTTATGGGGAAGTATATATGGAAGTATAGAAGTGTACTCTGTCTACGTCAGAAACAGTGCATTAAACCCTAGGCTGTTGACAATAACCATCGAGCTGATGAGAACTCAATGTTCAAATTCACATCACTGCGGTCTGGCTATGTGTGTATGTCCATAACATTGTTTTGCATAATTTTAATTAGCACTTAATATTATGTCAGCTGTGCTAGTTACAGTTATTGAAAAATGCAAACGTGTTCATTGGTGTTCACTGTTCATTGGTAGCAGGATGTGTATAATAGATGCGTCGTATAGCTTGACAATAATATCTGAATATATGGTTGGAAGATGAAAGGACAATTTCGTGGACCGAACAAGACCGGATAGTATAGAATATGACCCAATATGATCGAATTAAGACCGAAAAATACTAGTATAAACGGAATTGACCTAGTAGTACCGAATCGCCGAATAAAACCGGTTATGGTCGAATGATTATGACCGAATACAACCGAATAATACCGAGTAGATTAGATATTACCGAATTGGAAGCCTTTTCCGCCGCAACTATACATTGATAGACTTCACTGTACATATTACTAATATTATTAGTATTGAGACTACTCAACAGAGTGTATACATAGACTATTGAATCAAAGTTACATTTTCTACTTAAACCATATATCATAGTTCGGACAATTAAGCTTTTATTTAATGGTGCATTTATTAACTAGGCATACTTTATCACACGAATAACCAGAATAGCCTGTTGCGTTAAAATGTCAGGTATTTTTATTACCAGTAAAACCAATATGATAAGACCATCAGCCGTAGACAGTTAACCTTTGCTAAAAGTCAGCTAACAATTAATCAGTATTTTCATGTTTCTCTTCGAGAAGGAATTTCCATAAATCAATATTAAACAGGGTTCCTCTTGCGGTTTCCCCTACTATCAGAAGCGTATCAAAGACAAAGTAGTTTAGTATTACCGAAAGCACATTCTACCAAGAACGTCTGATGGTCAACGTGAAATTTAGAAAGGTCTCCCGCTGGCATACAGGCTCGGTACATTCAATGCATACCTAGGGATAACACTCCGAGAACTAGTTTAATAGGACACGTCTGCTTCGGTAAGTGCAGCATTGTGGAATGCATTAATATTATGAAGGAGTAAAACCATTGTTAGACATTCCTTTGTTCCGGAGAAATCAGACTTACCAAAGAGCAGCAGCATGAGGTCAGACACCGCCAGACTGAAGAGGTAGTAGTTGGTGGTGGTCTGCATGTAGCTGTTGCGGGCGATGACGATGCAGGTACAGACGTTGCCGATGGTGCCAGAGATGAAGACGAGGCTGTAGATGATGGTCAGGAGAATGCTGGAGGTCAGACCAACGTGTTTCGGGCCAAGGTTCTTCAGGATGTAATCATTGAGCGAAAAGTTGTCAGCTAAACTTCCATTGACGTTAGTCAAGTTATTGAAGACGGAAATGCTCTCCATCGTCAGCCGTTACTTCCGGTGGTATCCGGTGTGTACTATCAGCACTGTCTCACACCATCACTCTTGTGTATCAACATTGACGCAATTCCAATCCATTATGATCACCGGTGGAATTAACACATTGAACACACATCAAACAGTAGAAGCAGCACAAACTTATAATTCCTCAAATGAAATCACTTTTCTTGAAATCACTTTTCTTGCAGGAAGCTGTGTTTCTGTAGTAATGACGATAGAGAACTGGATGTTCTTCAAACACTTGACGTATTCCCTTGAGGGACACTCCAATAGCTCCAACAAACAGGTCTCTCCATAATCACATAATGGAACTGAATATGTATCGAGAGGTCCCAATACTGCCCACGTTTCCGACGGCGGAAATGCGTTCTTTATTCTTATTGTATATACGCGACACGAGGGACAGCGATGTCTGAAAATATAAACAAGAGAGTGTTTTTAGCTTCCGTCGACAGGAAGATATGATTTAAAGGCGTGCATGGGTATTACGTAGTAGTCGCCCATGTAGACAGGATGGAACTTTGCCAAGACTGTACGTACAGCTTTAGATACATGCCGTCATTTCATGATGGACATGTGTTCATGTTAAATTATCTAATTGCTAATCTTGGGAGTTAATATCAAGGAGAAATTCCTAGTTTATCAAATTAATATTTTAAAAGAAAATTACCATGAAGAGTTCGTTCGGTTTACCGTTAGTTTTTAATATAATAAAGTTTGACAGGAATAAGCTCCGATAATTATATAGATACTGTAGTGCATAACATGAACCAGGTTATGTTCAAGACATAAATGAGAGTAACATTTTTTCGGCTTGAACATAAAATACTATGCATAAACACATGCACATGCACGATCACTGGCTCATATACACAGTCTCCCTTTGTCTTGTGTCCTTTTTTCTCTCTTTTTCTTTCGTTCATTAACACACACGCGCGCACACACACATACATACACACACACACACACACACACACACATTCACACACATACAGACATTATCCTTCTCTCTCTCTCTCTCTCTCTCTCTCTCTCTCGCTCTCACACACACACGTCTTGATACTTATTAACGTTAACTTAATACAGGTTTTCATTTAACTACTATAAAACCAACCACAGCATCGACTATCTTCTATTGTCATTGTATTGGTAATCTCCAACATGAAACCAGGGACAGTGTTTGTTACAACTAAGGCCTTAAGGAGTTCCATAAGGCCAAGGATGAATTACAAATCCTACTTCCCGCAATAGATGGACGATCACGCCAACGATACCATGATTAAGGCATGTACAAAGCGAGAGTTCAGCATTCTGATTATCACTATCCGGTATCTTTGGGATTAATATTAACATAAATGGAGTGATTGTTTCGCTATCGAGCTGTTGCAGCTGCAATGCTAATTTCCTGCCAGTGGTTCTGGTTTAATACTATGCAGAGCAGTGAGATGAGAGCAGTGAGATGAGAGCTGATTCAAGCTGTCACTAACCTTCAGTTAGATACTGCAATTAATTCTGCACGTACCTGACCCTGAGATTACGAAACATTTATTGAATACGTCAGGCCGTACTAGTACTACTTAACATGATATCTTGATACTTTCTGGTGTCTTTATACTGCCGTACTAGTTCTACTTAACATGATGTATTGATACTTTTTGGTGTCTTTATACTGCCGTACTAGTTCTACTTAACATGATGTATTGATACTTTCTGGTGTCTTTATACTGCCGTACTAGTTCTACTTAACATGATGTCTTGATACTTTCTGGTGTCTTTATACTGCCGTACTAGTACTACTTAACATGATGTCTTGATACTTTCTGGTGTCTTTATACTGACGTACTAGTACTACTGAACATGATATGTTGATATTGCAGTATTCGTACTATTACTTAAAACCTGATGTTGTTGATACTGCAGTATTACGGTAGTACTACTTAACATAATGTATTGATACTGCAGTATTCGTACTAGTTAACCTGGGGTCTTTATACTTCAGTATTAGTACTACTTAACCCGATGTCTTGATACTGCAATAATATTATGATTTACTTATAACCTAATGTTTTGATGCATTGAAATTGAACATGAGTTGATGTTTCACTACATTTGTAATCGTAGCTTATCTGATGCTTGGTACGTTGTAATTAAACGTCTTATCTGATGTTTTCAATTCGTTGTAGTTGCGTCGTATCCCATTTGGAATCAGTGGTTGTGAGTGGTGTGCCGTATTTAAAGACTTATTGAAATCGTAGCTAATGTAATACAATCTGTAATGCCAGTGTACCTTGTCTGATGTCTTGATGTGTTGTAATTTTACCTCATCTGATTGTTGATGCCTTGCAATTGCACCTGCTCTGATGCGTTGATGTGTTGCAACGCATACAATTGCAGACACTTATACCTTGTCTGATGTGTTGTGTTACGTGAGTTTTTGTGCATGTTGCAATTATACCTTATCTGATATGTTGTCTTGCATGGTGTACATGCATACAACTCGTAAAGGATCCCCCAGTAGGATATCAGAATTGACATATCAGAATTGACACAGTCGGGGGATAACACATGTACATATAACTAATCACAACATGGAGCATCCATCATCTAAGATACTTTTAAATTCCCAAATGGTACATCAATTTCAATTGCCGGTGACAGAATACATTTCCAGCACTTATTGCCAAAGAGGAATAATACGGAATTGGATTTTAAAAGGAATATATCACGCACTGTACATCTAGCGAATGTCACAGTGTGTTACGCAGTCTAGTGTGGTTATCATAACACGCGAACTGCATCTTAAAAGCATACTGATTCAATAATTGTCACTTGTGTTATCCACATTATGCGACATGTGACGATATTTTTTTTTTACATTTGCACATATCTTTGAGTAAGACATGCTCACAAAGTTTATGCACGCACATTGTATGCACTATAGATATTGTATCTAATTGTGAAAATAGCAATCACGTCATGCCACTTTAGTATTGATTGATTCATGATCATTGCCTTTCATATTATGATAATTACAATACACAATCATATATATGAGTTGATGGAATATAATACAATAATCATATCGGATAACATATATTGAATGATTTATGCAAATAATTACAAAAAGGGGAAGTCGGATGTTCCGAATGAAGCCGTATACTAGTATAGCTGGACATGCATGCAAAGTAAAGCGATCTTTCATTGATTTGAATTAAATAGAAACATAACAACCTTTACAGTAGTGTTCGTTAATTAAAATAACGTCACATAATATATTACGAGGCATGAGTAATATCAATACAAGAATACCGAAACTTTACCTTCAAAGTGTGTCTATCTTTGATCTTGTAATATGTGTCATAATTCTCCGTTCCGTCTTGGCATGAATATTGTAAAATTCTTCCAATAAATGAAAGCAAAGACACCACCGACGGATACTATATTACCATAATCCTGACACAATTCAACAGATGTCTCCGCAGCGAATCATCAGCCCACGTAGAAATCATCCTCTGCAGAACATATACACGTGCTCATGCATATGTGTTTACCGTACTGAAGATACATTATCATGTGAGGTACCTTGATCACGTACATGCTAAACACTTGACAGGTCTACAAATGGGTGTGGTTAACGTGACACGTGCGCACTGGTAAATGTCCAATCATTTCCAAGTCCCACGAGACTACAAACTAAACGAGAACCAATAACAATAGGTACTCGTATATAGTACAACCCGCGTTAAAGTTTATGCACGCAAGCAAATAAAACCCTAGTAGATCCGAGATAATGTGTTCGGTAACCCATTTAAGCGGAAGTAGAAAAGCTGGGACTGGCGTTTTGACCAACGGTGCCGCTAACGTACTATGCATGTATGTCTATAACTGACGTTCTACCAGAATCAGCTAGTAGTGGGTTATGGAGGAGATATGGCACTAGGGGGTGCGCTCTTAAACAGACGCGCTGATAAGCTGATGGCTTGTGTTGTATGCAATCTCCGACTTGCAGAGTCCCGCGGCATAATGAGACTACTCCGCGCGTGCCGCAGAGCAGTCTCGCGGGCCTTCCGTTGACGAAGGAGAGCAACAGCCGCCTTGCCCCATGTCCGATAATGTTGGCTTTTCTTCTGACGTACTAGATACCCGGACTTGCGACATGTGATTTCCCGCTAGTGAAGGGCAAGAACAACACTTTAATAGATACCTGTTGAATACTACTTATGCCGTGTTTATTTGTGCAGGTTATTTTGCGCTAAGTGTTAGTAACTTTGTTTACGACTCCTACGGAGTGATTGGGAGTTAAAGAGTAATTTAAATACCGTAATGTCGCGCCTATGGGTGTTTGTCTGATGAAATGACCAAGTGTGTGGTTCAAGTATATAATCCGAGCATATATATAGGTGTGTGTGTGTGTGTGTGTGTGTGTGTGTGTGTGTGTGTGTGTGTGTGTGTACATTATTAACACTCCCATTATTAACAAACCGGTCATGTATATTGTATGTAACGGCCCCTAAAAGTAACAAACTCGGTACTATAAGTGTCGACCATTCTATATTTAACATTGCTCGGTTCCAAATGTAATAACCAATTTCTCACCTAACTTTAAGTTTGGTCTAGGCAACTCATGAACACCATTATATTTGTAAAGTATGAATGACATGGGGCGGAGAGAGAGAGGGAGAGGGAGAGAGAAAGAGAAATAGAGAAAAACAGATATTACCATTGCTATCTAAATCACTGGGAACATTAACTTACCAATGAAAACCTGTCAGTTTTTATGTCAACGCAGCATGTCAATTCCAGTAATGGTACAACCCACCATTAGCGGTCCAATCGTTAATCATACCTACAGATCCAAACAAACAGTGATAAACTGTACCTACTGGGATTAGAAGCATGGTTCTCACGGGCGATATCTCCCATGGAAGCCAGTGTGTGGTAATAACTCTCAGAATGTACTGAATCATCCCCCCCCCCCCCCAAGTTCCAATTCACAACTGACATCACTGAACGTTACTAACTCTTAGTCACATATTGCCTTTGTACCATCGATGCCATCCAAAAGAGAACGGTTCTACAGAATTCATTTGGAGATCGCCAAGTGTCAGCTGGTGATGGTGGCAATAGGGGTGACGATCTGTCCATTCTTGCCGACAAATGGATCTGGCTTTAGTTCCTCTTGTAATAAAGGGACCGCCACTCTTCCAGTGACAGCGACAGACTAGATACATTATAGTTCATTCAGGCGGTACATATATTAATCATTTTCCATTGATTTTTCTCAGTTGGAAGTCGGATATCATTACTGTTGACTCATTTGCCAACTATTTCGGTGTCACAAACTATTAGTTATAATACAAACAAAAAAAGTAGTATAATTCGATAGTGTTTACACACCTATAGTACATACCCTACGTTATAACCTACGTTTACCCTACGTTCAATGTTCGTGAAAATTATATTTCTGACGCGATAGGATGCATTATCTGTAGATTGGCAATGCAGATATCATCCTTGGTTTGTCAGTACCAGCCCGTGCTCTCATGTTTACTGCATGCAACATTCAGCTCTACGGATGTTGCGGGTTTCTTCTTGCCCTAAACTGACAACTCGTGATTGAAAGCGACTAAAATAAATACGCAGTAAAATGGCCAGTATGGTACATAGATTATAAAACCTGTTGATTACGCATGAAATCGTACTCAAAATCGTATAGTAGTCTCGGGGCAGGTTGTCTTAATTGAATCAGACATATAAATTACATAGTAGTCCTTGTATATAAAGTGTTACAGTCAGTATATATATATATATATATATATATATATATATATATTGCTATGTTATCCTTTCTGGTTTAATATCCTTTCTTTTAATGCAATATGCCACTTCATGTGATATTAATGTTCGCTAATTAAATGACAAGTGATTTTTATGTCATTATATATTTAATTAGATACCATAATTAATAGGCACCTACGTGCATGTTTCTTTCAAGTATATTAATTCGCATAAGTGTAATAGCCATGTATGAGTTTTACCTCAATGATCAATCTCTTAGCTGATTGCTATGTCACGGACACATCAAAAAAGCTAATGTTGTAAATCTATACCATCGTCGCATACGTGTCTTCATTATAGACAAGCTCTGTATAACGCCATGGATTCTACGCCAGGAACTGCTATGGTAGATATAATGCATAGAGCTGGACATTTTATACTAAATACAAATCAAGTATTGGCCAGCAGATATTTTGTGGGGGAATTTGCTCCCAAATTTTGGAACACGGCTTTAAGAAATTCGGAGATATGTATGTTTATTCCAATGCGCCTGCAAGTTCTCGAAAAGCGCCAAGAGGATGTGGACGTTTGGAGAATCTTCTTTATTAAATCAATATAAAGCTACAGTTATATGTTCAAAACGTCTGTCTGTCTGTCTAAGTATGTACAGTCGGACCTCGTTATAACGGTCTCCGTTAACACGGTTTCTCCGCTTAACGGTCAACTTTTAACCAATACGG
>JAUTBX010002687.1:0-14421 GCA_032361465.1 Lepetodrilus tevnianus | reverse complement strand
CGGAAATCCCCAGTGTGCGGTGGACGGCGACTGCGATTTTTAGTCTTCGCCGACCGATCTCACAATATCTATCATGTATTGATATTCGTCGGCGACGAATACAAATAAATACAAATCGGCGACCGATCTCCTACCCACCGCACACTAGACGACCGAAACCCGACGCAAATCGGCGACGCGACGGTATACACCGACGAAAATCTCCAGTGTGCGGTCGGTATTAGTTGACATAACTTGTACCCAATCCCTTTCTATTGTGAATAAAATATGTTTAAACTTACCAAAACAATAAATTAAGATGTTTTTGCACCATTTATAAAACATCTGTTGATATAGCTATCACCAATGTCCGAAAGACAACAGGCAAAACTAAACTCCCTCAATTTGCACATGTTGATGCACTTCTACCCATTCGTGTGTCTCCGCAACTGTGGTGTCTTTCAAACCTCACCCATCTACACACCATTTACTTATATTATGCATAATTTATATATCTACATAACAAAGTACGAGATCTACTGTTGCAGGTGTTCTCCTTGCCAGACATATCTAAGATGGTGGACCTCCCAGGGGCGTTCATGATTGGGGCTGGGGCGGGGCCGTACCACGTGGTGGGGACTAACAGCGAGGTACGTCGTCTACCAATTGTGATATTACTTTACAAAATATTATTATTCATTAATTCTATATTATAAATTAATTCTATATCTTCTTTACATATTTTACAGCTGGTATGTAATGTACATTTGAATGACACAAGTCCAGATAGTGCCATCAACAACACGCATGTCGTCAAACCAACAATAAAGGTAAGTACTATATCATATGGAATTTGGTTCTGCTAGTCGGGTGTCGGTCTTTGATTGGGTAGGGAATGTTTGGCCATCGAAAGACAGGTCTAGTATGACTAGAGAGATAGTATTACTATATCATATGGAATTTGGTTCTGCTAGTCTGGTGTCGGTCTTTGATTGGGTAGGGAATGTTTGGCCATTGAAAGACAGGACTAGTATGACTAGAGACGATACGTGTACCAGTAGCCTATGCATTTCACATTTATGAAGTTATACAATATGATTGTCTATACAGAAATTGTTCTATTCATTGTACAACAATAATGCAGATTTTATCAGTCTATTTGCTTCCAATATGTAGGATGGGTACTGTTTGGAGAAGATTAAGTCGACCGATTTCTGCATGATGGCCAACCTGTTGTGTTCAGAAGGGAAACCTGGCAAGGTAAGCTTGTTGACCTTGACTAGTAACTTACGACCATCACTACATTTACTATTTTATAGAAGCATATTCTCTCACTCCGTACTCTATGATATTTATTATATCCACATATTGTGAATACATGTAGCCTACATGTTTATAAAATATACTATCCCAGAAAGGAAACACATATCGGTAGTTTATGACTTCTGTATTTTAAGACAACGTTATCGACCGAATTATGACATGCACCAAGTACACACATCACATGATGACTGGCGTATGTTTGATGTGTTCATTAATCATAAAAAAGCACATAAATGATAACATTTCTCCACTCGGTGGGGTTGAAGTCAGTATCTGGTGTGACCGCCAGATACCGTACGTTTCTGTATTCAAGTACATGTATGTGGTATTCTTGCCCATCATCCTGCAATGCCTGCAGAAGTTCTTGAGGCAGCTGTTGTCGCAGTGCATTAATTAGAATACCCGGATGTACCTATCTGGAGCAGTAGTGACTACCAGCTCGTGGTCGATCTTTTATCGATGCATGGTGTTGATCATATCGTGGTGCAATATTTTATTTTTTTAAATTTTGGTTAGGCAAATTAAATAAGAAAATGTAGTGGTTTTGTTTTTCATTCCATTAAGTATTTACCTAGATAATCTACGAAATAGGGGGTCAATGCATTTCATGCCAAACTATAATTGTACTTGATTTATTTATTGATCCGAACTAAACAAGATTCGGAACTAGCCAACTCACTATAACCTTTTATATTTTGGGACAGTGTATTTGACAGTAAATTGTTATCATTTAATAATTTGAAAATGATCTATTTATTTCACCAGTATGAATATTTTGTTACCAGGTTTTAGAAATTTTAGCAAGCAAAAGGATTGGGCCAGAGAATTTCATGTCTTGTATAAGAAAGACGTTGGGCAGCCATTACAAAACACGGCCAGTGGCTCTAGGGGGCACGTTCCTGGTGGAACAAGGCAAGGCAAAGATACACGTCATGGTATGTCTGGCTTTACAGCAGTGTGTACAACACATGGAATACTATTCCTCTTTTATACCTGTGTGGAACTTCTTTGCTATATACCTGTGTGTACTTCCTGGCTTTATATCTGTAGGTGGTGTATCAGTGTATGTTGTTGCCTACCTTCATTTAAAATAATAGGTTTTCCGCCATGTGCAGTGCTAAAAGTTTAGAAAATTGATAACGAGGAATATGGCAGCACATAGATGCTATCCCACACCACAGCTATAACCTAACACTGAGAACATCGCCACTGTATCACACTGGCATAGCGTCCTGCGTATTATACATGATGTCTTTTGTAAATTAGTCAAATGTTACATATTACCAATTTACCATATTGGCTAATAAACTTGCATATCATACTTTAATATACCGTCAAACAGTGGGCTACCTTTATGGCATCAAATATATTAAAATAAATAATCAAACTATTTTTCAGCGAGACTTCTCAAAGATTCCTTTAACCTGTGATGCAGAAGTTGATGAATGGTTGATGTTCTTCGAAATGGATGCACCATTGGTCTGTGTTGGGGAGCTAGTGTCTCATGATCCGGTAAGCCATCGGTCTGTGTTGGGAGGGTCTCATGATCCGGTTAGCCAATGGTCTGTGTTGGGGAGCTTACTATTGGTCTGTGTTGGGAGGGTCTCATGATCCTGTAAGCAAATTGGTCTGTGTTGGGGAGCTTACTATTGGTCTGTGTTGGGGAGCTAGGGTCTCATGATCCGGTAAGCCATTGGTCTGTGTTGGGGAGCTTACTATTGGTCTGTGTTGGGAGGGTCTCATGATCCGGTAAGCCATTGGTCTGTTGGGGAGCTTACTATTGGTCTGTGTTGGGGAGCTAGGGTATCATGATCTGATAAGCCATTAGTCTGTGTTGGGGAGATAGAGTATCATGATTTGGTAAGCCATTGCCACCATTGGTCTGTGTTGGGGAGCGAGGGTATCATGATCCTGTAAGCCATTGGTCTGTGTTGGGGAGCTAGGGTATCATGATCTGGTAAGCCATTGGTCTGTGTTGGGGAGCCAGGGTATCGTGATCTGGTAAGCCATTGGTCTGTGTTGGAGAGTGATCTGGTAAGCCATTAGTCTGTGTTGGGGAGTGATCTGGTAAGCCATTAGTCTGTGTTGGAGAGTGATCTGGTAAGCCATTAGTCTGTGTTGGGGAGTGATCTGGTAAGCCATTGGTCTGTGTTGGAGAGTGATCTGGTAAGCCATTAGTCTGTGTTGGGGAGCCAGGGTATCGTGATCTGGTAAGCCATCTCTTCGTATCATAATTGAGCGTATTATATTATTTTACAAACATAAAATTATGAATGTTTCCAAAACTATTACCATCAATTGTAAACTGATTGAATTGTTGTATTTTGTCGCAGCGGGAATATTTCACCCCTACGCAATATGATTTTATCAGTAAAATAAAGTTGTGTAATATACTGTATACAAACTGCTAAAACATCTATCGCTGATTGCAGGGTCTGGATTTCCGAGTGGAACACTTTCATTGCTTTAGTGCACACGGACAGGGTGGACATTATCACTATGATACGACCCCCAACGAAGTCAAATACAGAGGCTACTTTTCATTGGCAGAGTCCGTCTACAGAATTGACCAACCAGTGGAATCGCAGGATTATGGGCGAGACTTGAATATCTCTCCCCCTTGAAGTCTAGCACTAGACTCTAGTCTTGTTTAGTAGGCAAACTGGCTGTCTTGCTTGTTCGCATACTAACAACTATTTGAGCGCCTTTCGCTAGAGGAGAATACAGAGATTTAATGTCTGATAATGTCTTATTTTTATCCAACAATAATTAGCCAGCTCTGATATGCACATTTTCTAAAAAATTATGTTTAATCCGTTGAATTAATGTTGCTGGGATTTACCAGGAAACGGCAAGGGACATAATTCAATCGAAAACTTTCAGGGGAGGTAACAACACATACTTATCATTATTCAGGATAGATTCTAGCAATTTCATTGGTCAATTGCCGTCCTGTATCAGCCTGTACACCCCGGTTCATTATTTACACGTCGGTGTGACGATGACCGCCTATGACGTCAGTTGCTGTCCTGCGTTTTACTGTCATAGTCTTGATCATCCGGAATGTGTACACAAATATTCGTGATACCATATTAGACTAGATAGCAATCAAATACTAGTCATATATTGTAGAATAATGGTAAATTCGTTACATGTGCGTTTATCGGTGTGTACGTGATTTTACGAAATCAATTGATCAATGTCAATTACGTGATTTTACGAATCAATTGATCAATGTCAATTTTGTCAATGAGTCAAAGAAAAAAAGAAAATGAATCATGTTAACTGTTGAATAAAAAGATTATGAATTAAGACTTCATATTATTATTATTACCATTATTATTATTATTATTATTATTATTATTATTATATTATTATTATGCGAGCACCTCTGGATATCTGTAGTCTGAGACTGAGTGGCCTTACCAAGTTACCATGGAAGGATAGTACTAATGACGTCCACGTTTCCAATGTTAACTGATCTACAGCATCTAGGATATACACCAGCTACGGGCATATTTGTTCTGTGATAGTTTGATTGCTATATTTTCTGTGATTAGTTCGATTTCGATTGCCAATATAAAACAGTTTCAACACTCAAGCATATCCTCTGTTGACCATGTCCAAATTAAAAAACCAAACCAGTTGCACTTGAATAAATGATTATTAGTAATATTACAGATATTCCTTACAAATTAATATTCTACAAGACATGATTAATCTCTCCACACACATACACAAACAAGAGATAAAAACTTGTCGATACATGATGTCACTTCCTGTCCTTCTTGACGTGAGCAAGGTCGTACTTGCCACGTACACACTTTAACTTGACACCTGGCACATCTTTGACGCGGCCTCCACGCACCAGCACGATGCTGTGTTCCTGCAAGTTATGTCCCTCTCCCGGTACGTACGCTGTCACCTCCTTGCCGGTGCTCAGTCTCACGCGCACACATTTACGATTGGCGGAATTGGGCTTCTTGGGCTTCTTGACCATTGTCTTGAGCACCACGCCCCGCAGCTGTGGACGTCCATCCAGGTGGCCGGGCTTGACCGGCGGCCGCTGGACCGGGCCTCGTCTGTGGATTTGATTCAGGGTGGCCATACACCGGGCATGGATGCCTACATTTTCTAGAAGAAAAAAAAATAATAAATTCCAGAGTTAAAATACATGTACTTTACCAATTTACAAGAACACAGTTCAGACATATTGACTGCACTAGAACATGTAGATTACCTGTAGAACTTAGAAGTCATGCTAATGTTGTTCAAGAAACTATCACTCAGTGTATAATTATTGTTACTGTATACATGAAATCCAAGTACTGTACGTACCATATTACTATTAGAATTAATATGATCCAATTATGCAATTTGGATGAAATGAAGCCGAAAATAATGATAAAATGAGATCAATTATATCATGATAATCATGGTAATTGTGATTATCTTATCTTATGATCATGAAATATTTAGTGAAAGCTGGTATACAAACCTTGTAGCGTTGACTGGAGAACTCTGGACACCACATTGTGACACAGTGTTCGACACAGCCCAAACAACTGGGACATTGGAACTTCCCTTAAAACCTGGTAACAAAAAGATACATGTAGTGATGTACTAAAATTGCTAATAATCATGCTACAAGTACAAGATTAGATATTTAATCATATGATGTCCATTCAGGTTACTCATCTCAACGCCTGTTGTGTACATATAGTGTAGCAGCTATACAATACGGACATAAACGTGGCCTAGATAGGCTAGATCCTGTTCCAGCAAGAAATGGGTACCCGGTAGGATGTCGTCATTCACTCGGCAATGTGAATAGTATGAATACCCGGTACTATTAATTACAAACACGTAGCTTCGGTTGAATACTCATCAATCATGACATTAAAATGAAAAGAGACTTAAATATAAACACAATCTAAGTATGAGTAAATTTAGCAACATTTCATCAGTGAAATTGTGCACGAAAAGTGGGGCCCTATACTGAGCACCCTCAAACTCAAAGGTCAAACAGACAGCGGTATAGTCACGGAATGCAGCATGGTCATGATTGTGAACAAATAACCTAGTGGTAAACATGTTATATCATAAAGTGTCCTACCTTAACTCCGTATTCTTGTTACGCCAGCTAGAATGTCAAGCTCGTGTGAGGAAACGCTGTTGATTCCGAGAGATCATCCGCCTAATTATTCCGTAATTTTATTTATCTAAATTCCAATAATACAGGCACTTGGACCAATGGCTTACCTATAATATACAATAAATAGACATACACTAATATTTATATTATATATGGCATGAAACAAATAGGAACAAATAGAATATTATAAACATAATCCAATTATATGTTTCTTGATAATGATGCCTCCCTTTGGGATTTTCTGGTGACGTCACGGAATCCCCCTTTTGGATTGTCGTCTTGTCTCTCCTCGCAGCTGATCATCTTAGCAGGACTGATAACTAATTAAGAATGGCAGTAGATGTACCAATCGATCCTTTTCCAAAGCAGCATAGTCTCACGACTCTGATGGCTATGCAGTTTGCAGCCGGGGGTTGTGCGGGTACGACCACGTCTTACTTTATCGTTCACTCCAAAGTGCATCCGACTGCTGCTCAGTAACAGCTGGTAAGGTGATAATAACGACCATGACAACCAGATTATGAATGTGTGGATCATTCATTTAATAATAATAATACTAATACTAATAATAATGCACACGTATACATTCAGCATACATATTAGGTCAAAGCTCATTTAACTCCGGTGAGTATGCAATCCCATCTTGATTTTTCATTACAAGTTTATCATTTCAATTTCAAAAGTAGATCTATTGTGGGAGTTAGTGTTGTTCCGATTAATCGAGCATTGGTTGGTCTTATGTTTCAATCAACAGATGGATCACAGACTCTATGATCGATCATTTTACGATTAAAAAAGAAAATACATGTAAAAGTCGTCTTTCATCGTAGTAGAATAAATCATATCCTAGATTATAGATATACTAATAATATACTATATTTAAAGTTATAATAACATATAATATTTAACAAACAGATCTAGTTATTGAATAATGGATATTTTGTCAACAGTTACAATAGTCTAATTTAAATGTTAGAAGTATGGATGGGGTATTCCTGATATCCTGTAGATCTCAAGTGCTTTGTGGTCTTATGAATGATCAATCATTAATCGATCATCGGTTGGTTGCATGAAGTGATGATCGATCATGAACTTTTAACCAATTCCCAACACTAGTGGGAGTGGTATGAGAAAATGTTGTTCATTAAAATATGAATGCAATGTTTTGGGATGACTAGATTTACTAACTCTATTGGTTGCTATATTGCAGGGTTTGTGGAGGTTTCCATCATGCACCCATTGGACCTCATCAAGACTCGCTTCCAGATCCAGCGCGGTCCAGAAGATCCACACAGATACACGTCTCTCGCAGACTGCTTTAAGAAAATCTACAGAACTGAAGGGTATTACATGCATATATGTTTATTTGAGTATTTTATTATTGTCCTGTCTACTTTTAACCCTCTCCCTGCTGGATTAGGCTCTTTAGGGCATCTCTGATTGCCTCCAGCATGGAGAGGGTTACATCTATCTAGGATGTGGTCCTGTAGTGGTGGATCTACTTCAGACTATACTTTGCAGCTTTGTGGTGTAGAGGTAGTGAGTGCTGCATGCATGACCTGTATGTCACAGGTTCAAGCCTAGCTAATGCCAGTGTGTAGCTCCAGTCCATCCAGCTGTGAGTGGGTACCCAGTAGGATGAGATGGAATCATGAATGTTTAACCTTCTAGCACCTAAAATGGAAGCTTGGGTTGTGTACTGTAGCCACAGAGGGGCTGAGAAAATCTCCACTTAAATTTTTTCTATCTGCAAGCGGGGTCGTCACATTAAATGGGTAAAACATTTCCGCAGCGACGTTAAACTCCATATTCACTTCACTTCACTGCAAGCAGGGTTGGTTCAAATGAAATTTGCCATGTTACATTTCAATTACATCCTGCAAATTTCAAAACACCATATAATTACCTCCTAATTAAAATTGTTTACAGATTTATCTAAAACATATATTTTTTACTTCTACTTCATATTTCAGGTTTTTATCATTTTACAAGGGGATTCTCCCACCTCTAATGGCTGAGACTCCAAAGAGAGCAGTGAAGTTCTTCACATTTGAGAGATACAAGAATGTGTTTGCTTATGGAGATTATCTCAGTGTCCCCGTGGTAAGAGTCTGGCTGTCACTTTGTCTCACCCGTCGTGCAATAAACATACATGACATTGTAATCAGGCCCTGAGGTTATAAACATACATGACGTTGTAATCAGGCCCTGAGGTTATAAACATACATGACATTGTAATCAGGCCCTGAGGTTATAAACATACATGACGTTGTAATCAGGCCCTGAGGTTATAAACATACATGACATTGTAATCAGGCCCTGAGGTTATAAACATTTTTAGGACAATTTTACTACTCAACTCAAGTTTTACTTTCAAATCTCAATGGAAAATTTGAGTTGAGCACAAAATTGCACGCAAAGATTTGTAATCATCTCAGAACCAGAATATCATAATTGTAAATGGGAATAACATGGGAATAATAGATGTATTTTGTTAAAGTTTTAACCCATTACATACTGGAGGCAACCAGATATGCCACACAGCAGCGGTTGCGACTAATCTAGCAAGGGGAGGGTTACTGGTAAATTAATTTCATGTCCGAAATTATGTTTAAAACAACACATTTGTTTCCCAGATTTTAACCCTATCGGGATTGTGCTCAGGTTTGACCGAAGCTGTGGTTATTAACCCTTTTGAAGCAGTTAAAGTCAGATTGCAAGCAGAGAGAAATGTGTTTGCAAAGGTATGTATCATGGCTTGCAATTGCATGCATATGTACTGCTTGTACTAGTCTGGATTGTAGCAGTTTTTTTATGGTTCTAACTGACTGGAATATCATGCCGCAGATAGAACATTGATATCTCACACAGACACAGTACAATGAGTCCACCAGTCCTGGCTTTATCCATGTAATCCAGAGGACGATTTTATGCTCAACTCAAGTTTTACTTTCAAATCCTGATCGAAAATTTGAGTTGAGCCTTTATGGTTTAATGGTTAGAGCCCTGAGGTTACATAACCTTTCTGAGTACGATTCCATGCTTAACTCAGAGTTCTTGAAACGTAATGTACATTTTGAGCTTGAGCATGAAATAGTACACAGGGCCTTGAATGTGGAAGTATCGTGGGTTCGATTCCCTGTCGTGTCATACCAAAAGATGTTAAAAGATGGTAGTTGATGTTCCCCTGCTTTTAACATCTTTTGGTTTAGACATAACTGGGGATTGAACCCATGACCTTCTACACTCCGGGCCGACGCTCTAACTGTTACACCATAAGGCCGTTGGAAGCAGGTATGCCAATTATGCCATTTAATGACCAAGTTTTCTCAGCATTTGAGCAACCAATTTTCAAAAAGATTCCCCGAATACATTTGCCTCCCTGCTGTTAGTTCTTATGTAAACTCTTTCAGTAATTCTGAAACAGTGGCATTTTATAGTTTTTAAAAGTGAAATTGAATTGAAATGTGAAATTGTGTCTGTTTCCAGCAAAAGAATACATTTGAGACAGCAAGAGAGATTATAAATAAGGATGGGTTTGGTTTACGAGGTCTGAACAAAGGGCTGACGGCAACACTCGGTCGGCATGGAGTCTTTAATATGATATATTTTAGTTTCTACCACAACATTAAAGCCATTGTTCCAGAATTTGAAGTAAGTGTTGAGATGTACTTGCACTACCATTAAAATAATTACCTTCTGTATTTACGCAGAACGAATGTGATTGCTGGACTTTCAATTGTATCATCTATAGTCAACTAAATTAGTTATAGGCAAGAATGTGCAGATGATAGAAGAATGGTACCAGACTACTCAAGCCAAGTTCTGAAATTTGATCGAAAGCTTCCTTACGAAATATCTGACAGTCCTTAATTTAGTTTTATGAGTATAATAGTATTTTATATATACAGTAGATCTTGCATATACAACAAACTAATTGGGACCCGCTATTTTAGTCTGTTATTGTTATAATGTGAAGTCCATTAGACGCATACCGGTACCATAATTAGCATTAGACAGGACCAGGACTTCCAGATTCGGTACGTTATAGGCGAGTGTCCGGTTTATGCGAGTCCATTATGTGCGACGTCTACTGTATATATATATATATATATATATTATACAAATATTTTCAGGATCCAACACATGATTTTGGTCGTCGATTCTTAATCGGCTTGTGTGCGGGTGTGTTGGGATCATGCGTGAACATTCCGTTCGACGTAGCAAAGAGTCGGATTCAAGGCCCGCAGCCAGTAGCTGGGGAAGTCAAGTACCGCACGTGCTTTGCCACCATCATGATGGTGTACAGGGAGGAAGGGTGAGTCTCCACCAGGAACATTGTTAACCTTCTCCCTGCTGAATAAAATCAAAGTGTTCTATTTCTGCATTATATCGGGCGAGTTAACTCGCCTTCAGCAGGGAGAGGGTTAAACAATAACTCAGTGAGATCCCAGCACGATCAGCACCACTGTAGCTGTATGCCTGAAATGTCCCCCAGGGAGTTGAGAAGGAACATGAGAGCACACTGATGCATTGACTGGGGTAATAAAGTAGCACGGTGAACGAAGGCACATTATTATTACCTTCTACACTATAGCAACAGCTTGGGTTGTATACTCTTCAGGGAGTTCAGAGGCAAATTGAGTGTACACTCGTCCCTTGACTGGGTAATAAAGTAGAAAGTTATGAGCATGGTTTTGTTATTATTACTACCAGTATTTATTATATCAGTCAGATTATTGTCATGCTGACCATTCAATGGTGTGTTGCTGTGTTGAAGACATTGTAAGATATAGTTGACGTATATATGCTGCTCAACTGTTTACAGCTTCTTCGCCCTATACAAAGGACTATTGCCAAAGGTTTTGAGATTGGGACCAGGTACGTATTTATGATAGTTTTAACATCTTCACCTGTAAATATGTCAGAAGTTTGACACTTACATATATGGTCTCAGGAGAGGCGGGTGGTAGCATAGTGGTAGAACGTTTGGACTTCGGATCCAAAGGTCATGAGTTCAAATCACGTCCAAGGAGTCTGCGGATGTGTTGTCTATAGAGGGCAATGTAGATGTCATTATTTGTCTGTCAGTACCAGCCGGTGTTCGCAGGTTTACTCCAACATTCAGCGCTACGGATGTTGCAGGTTTCCTCCTGTCCTAAACTGACAAGTTGTGATGTAAGTGAAATAATCTTGAAAGTAACTCTAAATCCCAATTAAATAAAACAAAAAAAACAAAATACAAAAAAAAATAGATGGTCTCAGGATTTAACATTCTCACAGCAGTAGACAACTCGGGATGCACAAGTCCAGTGACGTGCACATTGAAGTCAACCAAGCTCTACCCATCACAGTTTGGGTTGAGTATTACGGTAGTTTACACATTGTACATTGTGATGTTGACAGGTGGAGCCATAATGCTGCTGGTATATGAAAGTGGATTTGAATGGATGAAGAAGAATTTGTAGACGGTTGTTGGCATATACCTTCTAGGCATGTATACACAGAACAAGAAAAACTGGATACATTGCAGCTCCTCTAAAATGTACTCTTGCATTAACTATATAATATGCAGTAGTGAGTCTGTCTCATAACCCGACGGTCTGGGTTCGAGCATATATAGCTCATGTATGTAACACTCTTGAGCAAATTACTTAAATCAACACTGATTCAGTCCACCCAACTGTGAACGGGTACCAGGTAGGATGAGCGAGTGATTGTGAATGTAAACCTTATAGTGCCTTATCTGATGAAGCTTGGATTGTATACTCCCCAGTGATTTGAGCAGGTGAAATGGGTGCACATTCATCCATTGAATTGGGGTAATAATAATAAGAATTACATTGATGCCAAATAAAAGCACTTTATCGACAGCGAGACCTCAAGAAATGTTTGTTATTCAACGAAGTGTTGTAAAATATACATATTAATTGAATGAAGCGTCGTACAATCTAAACCTACCAGGCGTTACTTAACTTACTTCGCCAGAAACAGATGTCTTCTTCTTGTATAGTTGATCCATCTTCAGTAGATAATACGAACATTGTAAATGTATAATGATATAATCATGGCAGTTTCTGATTGTATAGTTACAGTAGTTGTGTATTTCTACTCCAGAAGTTCTTGTCAAATGGAATGAAAATGATTAGATGGACAAAGGGTGTAATCAAGTCAATGTATCAAATGGCTGGTTGGGTGAAATTATTTATTTGTTAAATTAAACAAATATATCGAAACCAATTAACTTATATCCAGGAGTTTCTTTCATGTTCATCATATATTAGATATTAGATATTTTCTATTACATGTACTTAATTAATTATTTTTTAAATTTTAGTGTGTTTTTTTTATTCACTTCTAAAACCATGGAAAGGTGCATTGTTATGAACTGTGTACTTAGGTACACAATGTCTAGGAGTTTAAATGTGGAGAAACAGATGCTATTCTTTTAAAAATGTACGTTATACTAGAAGATGTATGTGAATGAAGTGGATATATGATATATAATATTTTCAGATATACATGCGTACTTATATTTTTATACCATAGTGAAGCAAGTCATATTACACAATTTACAAATCTATACAGATGTTTTAGGAGTTTCATTATTTCTGTACACATTGCCACACCATTGATTTCACAAAGGCTCCAGTTAAATGTGTACTGACAGTTCTGGCAGGTAGCCTGGGTTTGTGGTTAGCCCAGTAGGCTGTGGATTGACACTGGATTCCCAGGCCTGGAGGTTGAACCCACCGCAGTGAGTTCTACAGACCAGAGGCCAGAGTCTGCAGCTAACAGTATCAGCAGTGGCTGCACGTCTGTGATGCAGGTCTACTGCAACACTGTCCATGTTGTGCTGTAGGTGTTGCAGGTTTTCCATTGATTTTCTACATAAATAGTGCCATGATAGGATGTGCTGTCTGTTCTGTAATACTATTGTGATAGGATGTGCTGTCAGTACTATGGTAGGATAATCCTATTAGTTGTTAACTATGGCATTATTTACTGATGTGTTGCATTGTTATCTATTAATATACGTTATGCTGTTCTTGTAAGTGTTTGAAGTATTCATAAGATATTTTATATGTTTTGTTAGAATATGTATGCACATGGCACTATTTTTACAACGCATATTTGTATCATGCATCATCTTGGGTTGTATTGCCTTTAACATGCTATCAGGAACAAATAACAACAATGAACGTGTGCTCGTTTAGTTTGTGTTCATTTATTTAAATCAATTGTTTTCCCGACCTCTGGCAATATGCATACACTTCTTATTGGCGTTACAATAATGCTCACAAGTGACAAAACCCGGTCCCGGGAACCCACCAATACGCTGTTTGCGAAAATAGCATTCCGATGCAATCATGCTAGGATGCGCTGTCAGTACCAGCCGGTGCTTACAGGTTTTCTGCAACATTGAAGGCGCATCAAGGTTATCATCTCATCCTTCCGGGTACCCATTCTCTGCTGCGTAAACAGAGACATTTTCGAACTTAACCACTTACCTAAGGTGACACGACACACATTTCAGCCTGTGATTCAGTGTGGGGCAGGAACAAATCTTAGATACGATCAGGTTATCGGTCACCCATCCAAGTATCAGCCGAGCTCAAGCTCAAGCGTGCTTCACTTTAACCTGAGCGGTCGACCATGCAATGCGCGGAACCATATGTGCCTCTAATATATAGGTCTCCGATTTGGGTGCATATAGTTGGATCAACTGTATTTTCCGGCTAAATTGCTGAGATTATAGGTAGACTACATATGCACACGCTTTCTCCTGTAAACCGGTGGGCGCAAGCCGGGTGAGCCCCCAACTGGATCCGCCACTGCCGGAGAATGAATTTTAGATGGTGGCATTATGGCATACAGTTAATTCTTACACATACGGACAAGCATATCCTGGTTCGTAACATGTTGATATTTTACCGTATGGTCAATAACACTTGACACACTTT
>JAUTBX010002576.1:0-12861 GCA_032361465.1 Lepetodrilus tevnianus | reverse complement strand
TTGAGACATCTGAAATACTGAGACGCTGGTACATGAGACGCTGAGACATCTGAAATACTGAGACGCTGGTACATGAGGCGTTGAGACATCTGAAATACTGAGACGCTGGTACATGAGACGCTGAGACATCTGAAATACTGAGACGCTGGTACATAAGAAGCCAATACACTGAGACGGAACATGAACAGGATATAAAATCTCAAATAAACATAAGTCTAATGATGACTTTAACGTACCAAGGTGTGTTGCATGTTCCAACACGTTAATCAAGCGGGACATAAATAAAAGATGTCCAAATCTAAATTGATTGTTAAAATAGTAATTGTCTAAAGACATTACATGGTCAATAATACCTTTGGCTTTTTCTTCCCTGAACGTTAGGGTTGTCTTCAATCAGAATATTTTCGCGTAAATTCCTCTTTGCGCGAATGATCATTCGGACCACCTAGGTGCAGCTACCAGAGGTTATGGAAATAAGCGAAAGGTCTCGAATACCAAATACTAGTACGTTGACATTGTTTTAACATTTTACAAAAGGAATATACATTGTGCAGACTTCATTGTGACAGTAACTTAGAATCATATTCTGAAATTTCAAAATGGCTGCCAATTTGGTTGCCGCCATTATGTAAATCTTCTACAGATGTGTTCCGCGTGTACTTCGGGCATTACCTGATCATAATGGTCGACGTTTCGAGGATAATTCGTAATGTCTTAATGTCATAACGTTATGTAGACAGCTGATTGACACGATTTTATTTGCAGAAATGAAATTACAGATAAACGAAATACGTTAAGAATGTATATGAAAACTAGATTATTTACGGTAAGCCTGTTCCTGTCCTTAAGCTGAGTTACCGAGTGCGGTGATGATATCATTATTATAGTATTTGTCTGATCCTATGTGAGGAAAGACTCAGAAACTCCAAAACTTCTTCTTGCACATCTCGGTATAGATATAAACATTATATGTATGCTTCTAAATGAAATATGGAAACTATTACGACGCCATTTCTGTAAATATAGGATGACTGTAATATTAAAAATAAATAATATCCGACTAGATTTACAACCTTCTTATTAATTCTACAACTAGGCGGAATTCAAAATACGCTTACGTCAAATTTAATCCAAGAGTAATAAGAATAAAACATTATATAGAAAAGGCACATGAACGTTTTGAAATATTTACTCTCATATTAGCCTAATCAGTATATTAGGAAGATGTTTATTTTCAGTACATCCATGTATCTCTGAATAATACGCATAATTAGCATAAACAATTCTTCATGACAAACATTTCTTATCTCGAGCTCCATGTTTAATATAGAGGAATTACATGTACATGTACCTTATGATAAACTAAACTAGATGTTTGCGCACATAAAATATCTTATCGCGCCTGCTCATGGATCGTAGAGGTTAAAGAACACATTTGGTTCAGACATCTAATAATAAGTAATTCTATGAATTTGATAAATGTAGCTTTAGCAGGATGTAATTAGCGTACTGGCAAGGTACTATTTTGGGGTTTAGTGAGGTTTGGTGTGATTCTAGTTTACCAATTCCTTCACCAAGCATGGATTTTAGAGACAAAATATGCAATCTCTGCCTCTCTCTCTTTCTCTCTCTCTCTCTCTCTCTCTCTCTCTCTCTCTCTCTCTCTCACTCTCTCTCTCCCTGTCCCCCCCTCTCTCTCTCTCATACGCACACACACACACACACACACACATACACACAGACACACACACACACACACACATACATACTTAGACCTTTTCACGTTCCTTCCTACACGCA
Organism: Lepetodrilus tevnianus; assembly: GCA_032361465.1. Taxonomy (NCBI): domain Eukaryota; kingdom Metazoa; phylum Mollusca; class Gastropoda; order Lepetellida; family Lepetodrilidae; genus Lepetodrilus; species Lepetodrilus tevnianus. The sequence continues at coordinate 11,061 of JAUTBX010002576.1, read as the reverse complement.
CACACGCGCGCGCACATGCATGCACCCACACATTATCTCTTCTCTATCTACCCCTGTCTGTCTGTCTCTCTCGTTCTCTCTCTCTCACACACACACAAACACACACACAAACACACACACAGGCACGCACGCACACACACACACACACACACACACACACACACACACACCCTTGATCTCAGCATTTGCATATACATTTTCAGCTAGTAAACTTCCTACATATCTTATAGAACTTTACGATACTAGATCTTATAGTGTCGATGTGGAGGACGTATTCGTTGCAAAAATATAACATAACACTTCCATACTAATTAATCAACATATTTATATATCTCCATACTTATGTACATCGTCATGTCAGTATATTTCTTCAGATGTTCGCTTGAGAAGCAATATTGTATGTTCTATCATTTAGCCATCCTCTAAAACAATGGTAAGCGCCTATGTAACATCCGTCAAAGGCAATGGTCGTGATTGTCAGAGGTTGCCTCATACTTTACACATCATACATCAACAGCATCCTCGAAAACCCAAGCCATTATGACTACACTAACCTCCGTCAAATACATTTGACTTGACGGAGGTTAGTGTAGTCATAATGGCCTGTGTTTTCGAGGATGACATCAACAGATACTGCGCTTCACAGTCGATCTCACCGACAGGATTGTATACTCATCAGTAAAGTAACGCAACACATGCAACATCTGCAACATCTGCAACATCTGCAACATCTGCAACATCTGCAACAACTGCAACAACAGAACTATGTACGCACGAAGTCAGCTGTACCAAGTGCGTCTAATGCCTGCTATCCGGGTTCTCAAAAAATGAAGGTTTTCTCTCAGCCGTTTTATCAGGGGATTTAGAGAATTTTTTCTTTGTCTTTGGCAACATTTCAACCACATCAACATACAGACTGAGTAGTTTGCTGTTCCTAGTTTATTAGTTTTCACGCCAACGAAAAACTGAAGTATGAAACCAGATGTTAGTCTGTCTTGTACGAACATCTCGTAACTCTATGGTAATAGAAAGCAACAGCTGATAGGCAACATAAACAGTTGTCATCTTTAACTCTCCCCCTGCTGAATTAGGCAGCTCTTTACGACAGAGCATCTCCAGTTGCCTTCAGCATGGAGAGGGTTAAATATTTTGGCTGGCATTTATAGACACTCTCGATACGCAGGAATACGTTTGCTATACCAATATGATCAATCTTATAATGCATTTTAATATGTTACAATATGTTACCAATTCATTAGTGTACGTGGATTATCATCGTAAGCAAATTTATAGACATACTAGAGAAGCAGTAATGTGGTTGCTATACCAATATGATAAATCTTATAATGAATTGCAATATGTTACAAGATGTTACAACAGGTTACAACTTCATTAGTGTACGTGCATAATCCTCGTAAGCAAATTAGACCAAGTTAACAGGTAATATCTTCAGCAATACACAACGTTAAGAGCTATCCATGGCATTTACTAGTGTCTACAAAACTCGTTAGTTAACAATGGAATGCGTCTATCTTTAGCGTTTATAAATGGAGAGTGTATTAAAAGGATGATACAATCACAGACTAAGTGGTCGATTTGGAGTAATACATGCAAAGTATATTCACTTAGCATACGTATTATCTTATGGCTTTTGTGATGAACAATTCTAAGGTTTTGCAACCATTTATCAACTGATTATTCTATATATTTATATAAATTAGTACACTACCTTCGCAAACAGTCAATCATTAATTATTTTTATTTTTTATTTTTTTTTAAATTTATTATTTATTTATAATAATTAACTTATCGCGAAACCAAGCCCTCCCTTCAAGAACGGCCCGTCAAGCTTTATAACGAGTCAGACAATCATGCAACCAGGCCGCGAGCTTACGACTTCATGCTCAAGTTCAAATTTGCTATGGAAATTTGTGAAAACAGCTTTTGAATTGAGCATGAAATCGTACTAAAAAAATGTTTCGTAATCTCGGGGCCAGAAGTTAGGTCCTAACCAAACCGTTTCTGATGACTTGTCTGGCCTGCACATGACTTCAATATACCAGTTGTGAATACAAACCCTTACCTGCGTTATGATTGTCTTATTAATATATGCTTGTCGGACATTTCTAGAATGAGAAATCTAGTCACGCCCACATTTAAACGTAGCTGGATTCTGATAGGGTGATGGGGTACTGTCAGTCACTGGGAGACTGACAGCGGGAAGAAGGTACACTCCAAATCTCTTATTCGCATTTCATATTTCGCATTCTCTTTTGCCATTCATCGATAAATATTGTCAACATTTCAACATCCTCCTCTCTCAAGAGAAATTAAACTTATTCCAAGCCACACAAATTCGAGTTAATAGTCATATTAGTCACAATGCATCACACCCAAGTAGAATAAACATGCTGTTTTCTACCAGTAATGTCTCAACACTGTCATAGGGTTTATCAATATGACCATGTACATAGGGCGATAACTATTCACAATGGAGATATTTTCCTAACAGCGGACTCTCACATAACGTATCCACCTTGAAGGTAACGTGTTACGTTACCTCAAATATAGTACGTTTCTCAACTCCATCAAATTGGACTCGTAGAAACAGAATCGTACATCTTGCAGGAGTGTACACGTCCTTGAGTTTTTAAACAAGTTCCATGGTTACAGAATATCCCGATGTGTCTAGGCAATTCAGTTCACGACACTGGCAGGTTAAGTAGGTAACGTCATTTTCACAGAGTTTTTATGACAGCTATCAACTTGTCCTTTAAGAATTGAGGCCCCATCGATACACATCTAGTAAAACTATATATCATCAGTTAGTCCGTGAGCTAGGTATCCCCCAAAACGGTCATATGGCCTAGATGTGGTGCCAAAGGTTTCGTGCACTATCCTGAAACGTCTTGGCGTTTTCATAACGTTCAGTACGTTACTTCCTGTTTACCTGTGGCAACAAGGTCACTCTTCAGCCTCTCTTTGGGACGATATTTATACCGAAACACTCCAAAGAATAGAAGATATTATACAGGAAGTTGCGGTTCTTGTAGTGGTCAAGACAGAAGTATCCCGTCCGAATAGAAACATCCTTAAGAGGCACGCGACTGTTGGTGGAAAACCGGACGAAGAAATACTTGGACGAAAGGGCAGTGACATTGTGTTCGACAAAGTTATCGTCCTGCATTACCGGAACTGTCTCTTTGTTAATTCTGTCCCACCCCTCTTCAAATAAGGAGATCGTGATGTCTTCTTCCGTGTCCGTGGAAGCTTGGACGTACATTGAGGCCGACCAATGAGGAACTTCCACGGCAAATACAGGACTAATGGTCCGTGACACCGTGACTCCTGTTTTCGTGGTGTTGTGCCTCAGATGCAGGATGTGGTCCTTAATGTCGCAGAGTTCGATGCCAACGTCGGCGAAGGCTCTGATGTAGTGTTCCGGAACCAGACCCAGGTCGTAGACGGACTTCAAGACGTCGCACGCGCCGTCGGAGAAGTTGGTCAAGGGATGCCAGTACATTTTGTTCGCGTGAAGAAACACGCGATACACGTCTCGGGGGTCGTCGCTGAATTCTTTGCAAAGGAGGTAGAACACCCGGTTGTAGATCCCGCTGCAGCCGTGGGGGTCGATGCCTTCCACGTAGCTGTCCATGTGCTTGATGGACCGGCCGTTCTTGGTGGGATCGTCCAAATATCTCATGGACCTCTCCGGCCACATGATGGCGTATCCGACCCGCCAGTCCACCACGTCGAGGTACAGCTCCGCGATCTCCCCGGTCATGTCGGAGAAGGCTTCGTTGAGTCCTCCCGTCTGGCTGACGTACAGCAGATGTGCGTTCCTTTCACTGAACCCGTGAGCGATCTCATGCGCGGCGATGTCCATCGCCACGAAAGGATACACCATCTTCCGTCTTCCGTCCCCGAACGTCACGTTGTGCCCGTTCCAGAAGGCGTTGATGTGGTTCTTTGCGAAGTGGACCCTCATGACGAGTTCGTCTATCAGCTTCTCCCCGAACCACTCCAGGTACATCTTCTGTATCTGGGTCCCGTAGTACAAGGCGTCCAGGGCGGGGGAGAAGGCGCCGTTGATGGAGTCGTTGTAGGTCTGGTCACACGGGAAGCTGGCAGTATCCGTCACGTTCCACTCATCAGAATGATTCATATCCACGACTCTCACCAGGTCGTTCTCCAGATAACACGTGTTCCCCACGCGTCGGACCTCCAAGCACTGAGGTATTATCCCGTACTCCCGCTTCCCGATCTTCTCATTTCCGCCGTAGAGTTTGTGCCTCTCGTTGGGGAAACACGTCTGAAGGTTATTCCAGGCTTTGATGATCTCCCCCGTCTGCGTGTTGATGATCGCCATCGGCCTCTTGACTTCCTCGCCTGATTCCACCAAGTAATCTAAAATAGCAATCGGAATCGCCGCACTGTTGTTGTCCATATGGACGTCGTACACTATGTTCCGGTTCCCAATGCTCCCCGTGATGTTCTCATCGTTGTTGTGCTGGATCAGAATATCGAACAGTTGAGTTTCGTTGAGTTCATGGGTGAACTCCTGCAGGTCTGAAGCGATGTCCTGCATGATCGTCCCGCTCGCGTCGATAACAGTCTCGTTGTCTTCGTCGAGTTTCACGGTGATGATAGTGTCAAAGACTTCCCGATTCTTGTACACTTCCTTCATCTTCCGTAAGGTCACCCCATGAACTGTGATAATCTCTTTCACGGTTTCGAACCGTTCGCCGTCTTTCAATCCTAGAATGTCCTCCGCGAACGTTTCTTGCCTGAAGGGTTCATTTCCGGCGGATCGCTTCGCCCTATACGTTTCCGTTGGTACCGGTGGCTGCTTTCGGTTGAACCCGATTGGTCTGCGGGATGACTTGATCAGTTGATCTATGGCGTTTATGCGTTTAGCTCCATCACATTGCCGGGGGACCAGAATTGTGGCTGCAATGAGATAATATATTTTCATAATTATTATTCATGTGATTAGATGACAGAAAACTAATATTTGAAAATGTAGATTTTTGTAGTCAACTCTTACAAATATTGTTTAGTGAAGTATTGATAAACATATCTACTGTACAGTAATATATGTCCTATACTAAATTTATATTAATTTTTTATATCTTCATCGAAATTAAAAAAACACTATGGCCGATCGCAACGAAATTGTTAATAAAGGTATATACTACTACTACTACTACTAATAATAATAAAAAAAACACGACTACTACTACTACTACTACTACTACTACTACTACTACTACCATTACTACTACTACTACTACTACTACTACTACTCTACTACTACTACTATACTAAGAAGAATACATTTTTTTTTTTATTCAACTTTGAGCCATCGCAGTACCATGAATAGTGGCTTAGATCCGCGTACACGATTGCTGTGAAGTAGCGAATGAAAGAGCAGTAGATGTGTTTTGGTTTTGATTTAGGGTATTATTATATCAATATGGTTTAAACATATTTTTATTCACAAATGAACGAGGATTGGTAACCAAGCTATGCAGCTTACATAAATATACATGTGTAAGTAAAGGTCTGGCGAAAACTGATATAATATAATTTAATAAAATAATAAATACAGAATTGGTTTTGTAGAATTATCTGCTGATTGAGTAAACAGCATTCAGGAATGTAGGATACAATACATAAACTACATAAACAATCCGTAATCAGTTGCATTTAATAATAAACAGAACGAGTACCACATCGTTGATAGCCATCTCTTTTTGCCTCTCTATCTCTCCCCATGCGTGTGTGTGTGTGTGTGTGTCCCTCTCTCTCTCACTCTCACTCTCTCTCTGTCTCTCTCTCTCTCTCTCTCTCTCTCCCCCTGTGTGTGTGTGTCTCCCTCTCTCTCACTCTCTCTCTCTGTCTCTCTCTCTCTCCCTCTTTCTGATTGACAAATTCTCTGTCCATATCCACAACCATCTTGCACCACTGAAAGCATGCTCTTAAATCACCGATTATTATCTATCGTTCTAGCAAGAAGGATAGTTGACATTCCCTCATCAGTCTAGTGGAGTTTCTCTCCCGTTCGCTTTTCAAACAGAGAATAAAAATGTTATCTGTTGATAGGTGGAATGCACGACTGTCTTTCAGAATATGTCTACTAGATTTATAGGTTCGTTGGCAGTAAGGATATAAATCACGGTTAAATGGGTACCGGTAAATGTACCAACTCTGTATCTCAAATCACCAACGCAATACAACCTAAATCGAAATCCGGACAATTTATCCTGCTTTCATTACTGTGTATAATGACGTAGTTAGCTTTGGTAATTAACCCTTGACATTTTACATCCGTATGTCTCAATGCTCATCCTGCCGAATGAATACATTTTGTTTTCAATATCATTGCTCTGTTTTACTAAAATACGATTTGAATGTTTGTATCGTTTCTTTTGCACGTGAGTCAGAGTGTATTTCTTTTCTTACCTATCACTTACTGAATGGATACCCGATTATTTTGATCTTATTAGGTGTAATAGGTATCGCTTTAAAATATATACGTTGATAATATAATCCAATATACGTCATCGTAAAGTATATATATTTTTTCAAAACGTATTAATTAAATCGGAAATTAAACAATTCCTCAATATAAAATGACTTGATTTACTGTAAGCTTAGACACAAGTTAAGTAATAAAGCATGTAAGTTTACGATTTGAATGTGTTAAAAATAATTATGATAGCATGATTATTTTTAACACATTCAATTCGTAAGCTTAAATGCTGATACAACTTAGAAATATTACACGTATGCACGGTCTATTCGTATTGGAGAATTTATAGAATGTCACTAGTGTAAAAACACAATGTAAATTTAAATTACCATTTACTTTTGCATATTGTTTTATTTAGACTGTTGTTGTTTATGGTGAAACTTGGCTATAATTCACGATCAACCTCTACTTTATTACCAATACTAAACCTGCCATTCACACTGTTCGGGCATTTCCTAGAAAAAATATACTATATGATAACTTTATCGCAAACTGTATTTACATTAACATTATTTTGTGTACAAATACTTTTCCGCTTAGTCATTCGCTGCCAATGTCCACATAGATATTTCAAGAATACCATTATGCAAACATTAACGGGGTTGTAAAGCATTTAACATGAACATGCAAATATGTTTTCTATAGTAGGTAAATAACCACTACGGACGATGGGGTTCAGTACACGTAGTTCATGTACCAAGATAAAGCAAAACCATCTGTTGGTTATGTATTTTCAATACTGCAAGTTGTTTTGAGAAAGCACACCACCTTGGTATACATGTATATGACTTATAATGTGTTAATGACCAACACTGTGGTGAGTGACTAACACCGTGGTGAAAGCTAGACACAATCCGAACGATGTAGACTCATAACGCATTAATTAATTAGAATCAATAACATTAAAGTAAAAATTAAATAAATAAAATTGCAATCATGAAGTTAAGGCATTATTAGGTCTTATTTAAATAATGATCGTAAATATTTAAAAAACTAAATCGCAGTCATGAACACGTGACGTTAAAAGCTTGATTTTAATTATTCGAGAATGGATAGACGTGACGTGGCGTAAGGAAAATTACATATAATTTAATCCGCAGACATTACACGTTTCAGTACAAGCTTTCAGAGCTTGCCGTTGCAGGTTTCTAAGCATCGTTTCTCGACGCTCTCGTGTACTACGAGACCATAAGTACTCTCGGATTGGTCTCTTATACATGGATTTCAGGTACTTACAAGAGCGCTATTGTGTTATAGTGGATATCAGAGCTTCGAGAAATGATACCTTGAATTGTAAATTATAATAATCGACACAGACCTTCCGTGTAACAAGAACTGTTATTAAATGTAAACCCGTACATTTTGTCGGGGTATGCAAATATATTTTGAATTTACCATTCATTTCCTGCTTTTAATAATTCCAACGGACACAACTGTAGTTTTCAGTTTTGCCTTTCACGCAAGGGTAAAAATGTAGTCCGGGGATAAATCAGGGCGTCCCTCATGCTTTTCCTATAACCAGAAATGACGTAAACTCGATTTACTCCCAGACTAGCGATGCAATCCTTTTGGAAACGCAAGTCAGAATTTTAAACCATGACAACAAGTCATGCCAGTATCAACTATACATGTTTTCTCTCTCTCAGGTTTCATGATCTTTTTACATGACACTTTCTCGTAACGGAATTTACGGAATTGTCAACCAGTTGCACGTCATGCGAAAGCAGGGTTTACGAGGCATTGATCAGCTCGTGGGAATAAACCAGAAACATGTATACATTCCTATCCAGAAGAGCATGTATATCTCCAGAGCTATCGGTTTTGCCACACGTGTTGTTCTACATCCCTCGCATACGTATACGATGTCAAGAGTTCACTGCAAGAACACGCAATGTGCATCTCGCTTTGCAAAACAATACCGTGTATACTATGTGTATGCCTTGTCAAAAGCTCATAATGCATGTATGTTCTGCTGGTAATGATAGTTCTGCTACGTTAGAATCTGACAACTACGTACACATGTCAAAGTCATGGGCCTGCAATATATGTATACTGGTATATTGCCGCCACTGTCCCACATTATTTAACTCTCTCCATGCTGAAGGGAACCGGGAATGCCTTAAATGGATGTACCTGTGCATAATCCAAGAAGGAAAGAGTTACAGTATCACAACGTTACCCAGTATTCAATTTTCACCCAATCGGAAGTTCCAAGCGGCATTTCCGGTTTGCTCCGATATCCGCTCGGAACCGGATGTTATGTTTCCATTATGGCGACAGGGCAATGATAACGCTATCAATAAAATTGGTGTTATTTTGAAATTAAACAACTGTTTTTATATGCCATTTCCGGTCAGATTTAACTCGGACTGTCTATGCTATGTTTAACTGCGCACATGTTGTGACACCGAAACTGTCTGCATTCCTTTTGTTGACGGCCTTTTTATACATTTCAATATGGCGGCTTTCAGCAGTCAATTGACTATTCTTCATTTCTTACATACCTACATTTATATAAAGCTAAATGTACACCAAATTCCCCGCTTTTGAAGTTGAACAACTGCGATAGTTTTTTTTCCATTAGCCGTTCCACTATTAGCCCTTTAATACTAGCACTATGAACGTTGATCGAGCGAAACTGAAAGAGACGTAATTTATGATTGTTCTTTTTAAGAAGCGCCAGGTAAATGGATAGGGTATCGTACGTGCGTACATGTTAAAAAAAGTGTTAGCAATAAAAAAAAAATAACTAGTTTTTTTGTTGTTCTTCTTTTGGCAGTGGAGACTGTTGTGAGAGAAGCTCATGATGAAAATCAGGAAACGTTTCACGACAGCTTTATGGATTTCTTCAGCTTTACTACAATACAATAAACGTTCTATGTTTTCCAAACACTAACGACTAACCCAATAGCCCAACGTGTAGACCTATGCAATCGGTAATACGTAAAATAACTGATTTTATGCTTTAATTTTAGTTATTGACCTTCCTTTATGATGAAAACACAAAAACGAAATTACAATAAATTGTAATAACACGAAAAGACTTATTTTCTAAATTACCATTCATTCAAATATTATTTGAGATTATACTATACTACAATAATGTGCTTTCGTGACTTTTCTTTTACATATTGAAATTGTTATCCGATATCAGGTTTGAATACTATTTCAGGGTAAACACAAGTAGCAACATTTGACTTTGATAACTTACGGAGTTAAAGTTTGACAGTACTCATTAAAAGATCCAATAACTGATTTTAATATTACTTGCTGGTAAAATAAAATTAAAATAAAAGTTAGATATCCCAACATTTGTTTTCATATCTTTCTGAGTGATACATCCAATAACGAGAATAATTTAAATTAGGGGTAAAATAAAGCGGATAAAAAAAAAGAAAGATTAGGGTAAAAATAAATGAAAATGTATACCTGTAAAACTTAAAAGAAAAAGAAAAAAAGTTAAGCTAAAGTAAAAGTAAATATAACACAATTTGGCGTTCATAACTTCCAATAACAAGAACAATATATACTAGTACGTTTCTTGTCAGTGTAAAGGTTATACATGTACTTTCCGGTCTACTTACAAATCACTATGTGTAATTGGTTTATGGCCTATTGCCTCCCGAGTGTGATGTTCCGTTAAATAGCAAATTGAGACTGTTCTTGAACGAGAGAAACGGAGCTAGCAACATAGAGGAACAGCGAGTAATAGGGATACATAGAGAGAAACAGAAAGTGCTTACTCGCCAGTTTCCCTGTGCCATACATGCTAGTTTTGTACCTGTTTCGTCCTGTATTTAAAACGGCACTACTGTAGTGTACTAACCTATATTTAAAAATTACGTTACCCGTATTACGACACGATCACTTCCGGTAACTTAGGTAACGGAGTTTAGTGAATGAATAAACTAATGCTGTTTTATAGCAGAAATTTGTACATTTTAATCTCGAAAGGTTATCCTCTGAAACATATGGCCAATGAGTTCTTGCATCTACCACAGTGACGACACGTACATCAGTTACAACGTTTGTGATTTGAAGATGAACCATTAGAAGGTGTATTTCAGTACATCAATTACATACATTGGATAAAGCTCAGCAGCTGCGAAGAAATAAATAAAAAGGTACCGATACATTCTAGAAGATAAACCATCAGAATGTGTTGCTATATTCCAGTACATGTATTCAATCCTATTCTGTCTAATGTGATTATCGTTAGAAAATATACGTTAGTTACAGTGAAGAAAGAGCAGCTACCAAGACTAAAGAAAATGCATTGCCTTATTTCAGTATACTAATGACATACATTCAATTCTACCGTCTAATGTTTTGATCATTATTAGAAACGACGAGAGATTCAGCAGTTACCGAGACGGTCTAGAAGATAAACCATCAGAAGGTGTTGCCTTATTTCAGTACATTAATTACATGTATGCAATTCTACCATTATATACTGAACCGCAATAGAAACGTCATATGTTATTGCCATTTCAGTATGGCTTATTTTCAAATGTTCGAATATTTGA
>JAUTBX010002354.1:0-14422 GCA_032361465.1 Lepetodrilus tevnianus | reverse complement strand
CACACACACACACACACACACACAGACACACACACACACACACACACACACACACACACACAAACACACACACACACCTGGCGTTAGATAAGTCTCATCGATTCGTGGATTATTCATTCATTTGCTGTATCGATTCACATAACTTTCAAATCGCTATTGAAGTTATCTTAACGTGATAACAATTGACTCCGTGGACTCTTGTCTGCAGTGCCTTTGTTCAGTGGTCTGACGCGGTCTGACAGAATTATGCTAAGCTGAGACTATGGTATTCTATATATAATAATAATATCAATATTGCAACTGGTAAAAGTGCTAGGTAAAAGATGGTAAAACGTTTAAATAATTTCGAGATTCTTGAAAGCCTGTAACACAGAAGTTGTTTTGTTGCACTTTGCCATCGAAGACTACAGTTATGTAAGAGGTTAATTGCGTTCATATCAACTGTCAAATGTTTGTATATATGCAGAGGATTTGGTTAATGCAATTAGCTTTAATCGATATCATTTTACGAAATATACAAATCTTGCCAGGTGAATGATCATAAACTCGACTGTTATTTTGTATTATAAAAGCTATCTAAAGTAGTCGTAGTATATTTATCTAATTCGTGTTACAATAGGATATATAATAGGATGGTGGGCGGAAAGTCGTAAAAGTTGCACACAGCAGCATTCTGAGGTACGAAATCTAATTTCGACGTCATTGCATCAGGAAACGAGTATCCACGTGTTACATAATTAGTCGTAATGAGAAGTTTGGGTATTGCCTGTTTCACACACGGCCATTAACAAGGAACCCAATGGGCAGTTAAAACCTTGAACCACCATACACTGAACAATCACAACTGTTGTATGAGTAGCTGTTCAATCGCTAGACATCAAATCGATGAACTCCCTTGTGTCTTCACGTTGGTGGTCTGGCTGTTGACAATGTATCACTTATGCATGGTTTCATACAACCGGTGAAAATGGCTAGTTCCCTTGAGAGTCAGTGTAGTTGGAGCTTGGAATGTCCAGTCTATCGGATCTAGCCTCATCATCCCGCAATCCACAGTACGATCGCAACACTACGGGAGTCGTAACTCCTTATGCAATAGTCCAAATCAAGTTTCTGGTTTAGTTCAGTGGATATAAAGGATATACAGTTCTCAAATAGCTATGACGGTTCTGTGGAGCTGACCCATGTACTTCAGTGAACCTCTCGACACTCATTGAATGCGGCACTGACCTCCAAAGCATGCTGGCATCGGACCATAGACTGTTGATGGCTGCGAAGACGTATCGTTAACATCACTGACAGATGCAATATCAGAATCCAGAATCATCAACATTAACAGTCGAGATAAAGCATACAGTTGTGGAAAGTAACAGAAAGTGAAAGAAATATTCAATAAGTAATTATGTCAAATGCATGTAACGTGTTCCTGGGTTAAATAGGCAAGTTTTAACCTTGCAAAGGTGCAGACGTTGAACAAACAAAGCAGTCAATATTAACACTACAATTCTCTGGGGAGTAGGTGTAGCTGTCTGGATAGATTAAATGAGACAATATCATCCTCATGCTATTACTTATTGAACATCTCCATAAATCATCTTAAGTCCACAAACGTCCACGCTATAATGAATCACTGGCATGCTTGTTATCATGGCTACGTTCATAGTATAAAGTGGATCCACATCAAACCCATCTGAATTTCACACATTGGAAGTTATACATGTAGTAACATAGACTAAGCGTCGATAGAAGACAAGGTGACGAATTGGCATTGCTACATTATATAAGCGATCTGGGGAACATGTATTATATATACTGTATCAATTACATGCGTAATAAAGTATGCATTTATATGCGCATAATATATATGCTGATATACATACAAGTATCCAATACCAGATGGCTTCACAACAATGGAATGTCAATGGATAATATTGATTCATACATTTATTAAGTCAACTTGGCATAAAGCTTTATATGTCCCAATAGAACATGGCCATGGTTTGGTTCCATACTTCTAGTACGGATATACCAATCTAAGTTTATTTCCTTTTTCTCTTTATCAAATGCTTTTATTTTGGGCAAATTAACCAGATATACGACAGAGAGCGTTACAATTACGAGTTGTTTGCATATAGCGTACAACTAGTTAAACACAAATAAAGTTAAAAAGGTATTAGCTATCACTTACCGGAATATCATTCGTGTACACATGAATGCTATATGTCTCCTATCACATGCCCATCTGTCCGAGGGCTAGTTTTCAACTGATGTACAAACACCCTGTGAGGCTCATTCGCAAGTTGTTACTCTGTAACAGACCAATGAAACATCGTACAGTGGATTTGAAGCACATCAAGGGATCGAATACCGACTGGCAACATATCAGAGGCTATCACTATCAGTACCATGAGTGCGAAGACGGGAAGGAAGGTCTCCCGGCGCTCTCAGCTGAGTACCGGTCAGAAGTAGTGTAGTAGCGTGAAGTAGTCTGTGGCTAGTAGTGTAGTGGCGAGTATGTCAGCGATACAGTGGCAATGGTCAGTTTGTTAACCATCATCCCACTACCTTATTTTGCATGGAGTTTGAATGTGACACCGGAGTGCCTCATGGACCCCGGATAGCGGGTGATGGTTAAATGTGTGAATTGTGCTTTATCTAGGCACGTACTTATAAATGAAAATGAGTGGCGTAAGTGTGGCGGGTGGTAGTGATGTCCTATTGTAATATTCACTAGTGAGTTTACGTATTGTAATATTCATTAGTGAGTTTATTTATTGTAATATTCACTAGTGAGTTGACCTATTGTAATATTCACTAGTGAGTTGACATATTGTAATACTCACTAGTGAGTTGACATATTGTAATATTCACTAGTGAGTTGACCTATTGTAATATTCACTAGTGAGTTGTGTCCTGGTGTTGAGCATATATACCAGCGTTAACAGACACACAAACACATACACGACTACGGCGATAACACATACGCAGAGTTGTTGCCCCAAACATGGCGTATACGTACCATTTAGACGAGAACATGGAATAGTATTATTAGCTCTGACAATAATTTTAGATTGTGGTGTTATAATTAGAACATAATTATGTTAATGAGCAGAAACAACCTTTATTTCACTAAATTGGGGCTAAAACTTAGCAGAGAGGTAGACGAAGGGCCAACTTTCACACAACATTAACTCTGCACAGAACAGTATTAAGATACTATAACAAACAATGTCCGTTCACCATCTCATTCATTTAACAATCTCCATCTGGCTGCGAAAACGTCGTACTATAGTAATCCTAGGAACCGTTTCATTGAGCTATCGCATCCACTACGATACCATAGCACCTTTGTAGCGACATATCAATTACAAGAGTTTTATTCTGGCATTAGAACGAGATAGATGGTATAGGTACGAAATGGCATGGGTACGGAACCTACAATGAATCATATGGTTCCATGACAGTTTACAATGTAGTCATTCCATGACGTAAGACTCGATTACCCGCTTCCTATTTCCGTCGTCGAGACTGCCACTGGGACCTTTTCTCATAACCCGAGCCAGTTTAGGTAATGGATAAGATGTAACAGATATACCCACAACGCTAACACCGTGATTACGCTCTCCATGCATTCACTCGCTCACTCGATCATCTGCACAAACAGTAGAATCATCGGTGATTAATCTAGTCTAAAACACTACTTCATTCTTTGAGCATGCATATTTTTTTTTTCATTAGTTCAATTGCAATACCGGCCTCGGATTGTATCTTGTGTAGTTGGGTATCGTTTCTGGAAGCTCTCGTATCTACTACCAGACAATACGGTTTCCTCCTGCCTTAAACTGACAAGTCGTGATATTAGTGAACTAATCTAGAAAGCGACTCTAAAATAAGAATTTAAACAAATATTTTTAAAATATGCTCACTCGCTGCGATCGGTCACTTTAGAGCTATATGGTCGCACAGGGCTTCGAGAAACGATACCCTGGAACGTAACGTTGATTTCACCGTGTGTAGCGGATTCCACACATCGTTAGGTTATACCGGAGAGACTGCAGGTCGATGCTTTGCTTGTCATCGTTAAGGTTGAGAGTCGTGATGTATTGCTAGGTTGGTCCCAATTGGCGGCACTACAACACACCCGGGATATCGTCAAACCTCCCCGAAGTGACGCGCCTTCCTGTAGATTGACTTTCATCATTAAACAAAATCCCGCAAGATGTGGATATTGGTCAGTGGGTCAGCACAATGGTCATAATTTCATAACCATACCACATAATGAAATAGTAACCGTGTCGATATTAGCGATAAAGAAAATAGGTATAAATTAAATGCATACAATCACCGTTTGTTGGACTTTTTCATGTTCAAACGTACCGGGAAACTTTCGTGGTGCGGCATTTTCTAGCTTGGAGACATATAATAAAGAGGTTTTTAGGATTCTTGTTGTCGTGTTATCTGAACGTATGTATATGTGTCATTTGAACTGTATACACAATGACTTTTGCCAATGACCTTTATGGCATGTCCCACTCGTTTTTCAATATGTTCATATTTTAATTGTTGTTGTTTTTATCTCATGAAGTTTAATACGTGGAGGTGGTGGTATTGTAATACCCAATATGAAACCCATCATACGATGGATGCAACATTACTATTCATATCTAAATATTTACGAACTTTCATGATAACACTTGCGGTCGTAATACAATTTCATTACAAAGAGTTATACCATCAAGCTAATTAATATTATCTAGTCTAGTACACGAGTTTGAAGAATACCAGTAACATGTTTGCAGATACGAACTTACAACCCTATATATATATATGCATATAAACTTCCAAATGCAAAAGTAACTTCTTTCATAATTAGTTTTGAGCAGGAAAGGGTTTACTTATGGATAATTCCAAATGCAAAGGAGACTTTTTCCAAAGTTATTTTTTTTTAATAAACCGATTAGGCAGGAAACGGTTTACTTATGAATACTTCCAAATCATGCAAATGAGACTTCTTCCACAATGAGTCTTTTTTATAAACCGGTTAGGCAGGAAACGGTTTAGTGATGAAAACAGTTACGCTTATATTTCAGGAGATGAGGCGATCGAGCAAGGTTCCCTGGGGCCGGGCCGTTTTGGGCTAAGTAGCAGGCCGTTTTGGATTGGGGTTTAACTAACGTATTAACAAGTTAATGGATGAAGCTCTAGCAGCACGTTCTGAAGACTGTCAGCGAGCCCTCTTAATCAGCAGAGAAGCTTTACCAAGAGCCATATCTCACCATCTTGCCCAGAAAGATAGCACTCGTTATTTAGGATCGTGCATGTCGCATCGATAGCACGTCGAACGTAGTTACAAGAGGATCTCAAAATGCAATGGTTCAGACTAGTTAATCATGTTAATGAGGCTAGAGCATGTTGTGTTGGTGTCAAGCTGAACATCAGTTCTATAAAGATCTACAAATACAATGATCTGTATAGTCTGTTGTATTGGAAGTAATGTTATAAATACATTTGGAATCCATAGGGTTGATGAATAACTTCACAGCAGTAATCTGAATGTTCTTGTGCCTTTGGGAACGTAAATGATCTGATGAACACAATGAAACTCATCTGTAGACAATCGGTTGGCAGGAAAGCATGAGACATAGTAATACGTTCAAAGAAGAAAAATATCTGCTGACTAATATGTAGGTAGATACATATCATTATTTCTGACGTCTACATGTATCACTGTTTAACTTAACCTGTTCTTTGTATGCACTGACGAAGTGTTTGTAAACACACCTCTGTACATAGAAATTATGATCAGATAACTGCATATGCAATTAGTTGTAATTAACAGTATTATATAGTATCACATTGCTACCTCTTCACCGCGGATGTAATATATTTGATTTAAATATTGACTATAGATATATGGTTAAACAAAGTCTCCGGTTTTCTGTTGAAGGTCCTATGAAAGGCTAAATCCCGACGCCACCAGTCTTTCTTAAATGCGTACATCATCATTTATTCAGAGGAAAAGCACCACAAGACAGTAAGAATGTACCATAGTGTCGGAATTCAGTCTTTTTGACAGTGGATATTTCATTGGTATAAATATTTCACATACATGTACATCATTAAATGAAGAAATAGCATGCATATCCGTCATTCAACTTAGATAATATATTGTATACTACTAATAAGACTACATCATTCTGTAGCTGTTCTCAGACGGTATCTAAAACAAGCCCTTTATTCCGTCACGTTCAAAAATAAAATAATTATAAGATGGCAGTTACGTGCTAAAACACCTATTTCATGTCGGCAAATTAAGTTACGGTGTAAAGCACATTCCTTTACGCTTCTGGAGCAAGAAAACTAATTAGACTATTTACTGCAGATCATAAAGTAGTGCCTGAGAAATTCCATTTTAACATCCCACTCAGTTCCTAATAGCGATTCTATTGAGTGGGCAATCTAAATTCCTGTGACAAATTGAATGGAATGATAACGGTTAAATACGTTAAATAAGTGAAGGATGTTTTTTTGTATTGAGTACTCGAAATACACATTGAATAGCCGTTTTCGTTTTAAGATTCTACTTGTTTGAAAATCATTAGACGCCAGACATGAATATGAACTATTATTTGTCCATTGTATGCCACAGTAGAATGAAATCAGTGATTGAAGAAGACAGTGTAGCCTCTTAAACAAACGACCATTTCCTATTTAACATCATTGACAAAAAGTAAAAAATAGTTAAGTTTCATTTTCCAGGATCTTAACAGGATCAGCCAGGATCCTGGTAGGACACTTTTACCGCGGGTGTCCTGGTTGAGCATCCAAGTTAGGTGTCCCCACCAGGACAACTAACATGATACCAAACTTATGTTACTGTGACGGGCATTAGAGCAAGTCTTTGAGATTCAGAGAATGAAGAAACTCATGATAATTGAAGTTCGACGCACACACACATCCACACAGACACACACACACACACACACACACACAGACACACACACACACACACACACACACACACATACATACGCAAAAAAAACCACATACAGGTAACACACATATAAAGCAAAGTTAGGTATCATTGATATCGTAGACGTTTTTGCGGACAATTTTCCATGGACAATAAATCGATGGCTAGCTAGCTATAGGACTATGTTGATACCATACGATTTACTACTGTGAATCATGTGATTCGATTTGCAACACTCAGGATTCTGGATAAGGTCTTTACAGGGTAATTTTCACTAATCAGCATTACATCCCTATTGTTGGAATCTATGCTGACTAATGAATAACTGCCGACTCTATACACCGTAATTATAGATTCTCCAAATTGACTATTAGTAATTTATTTGCTCGGCATTTCATCTACCTATTTATAGAGATAAAGGTATACCTATTTATGTATAGAGGTACATTCAAGTACAAGTACATACTAAAGCATATATTTATAAATGCACTTCAAATGGTGTCTTTTAGGTAATCTTAAGCCTGGTGCTGATGTAAATTGTCTTATATACTTTGCATATTTTATATGTAAATGCATAACCATCTATAATACACTATTTTAGTAGTAGTAATAATAGTAGTAGTAGTAGTAGTAGTAGTAGTAGTAGTAGTAGTAGTAGTAGTAGTAGTAGTAGTAGTAGTAGTAGTAGTAGTGCATGTAGTATATTAAAGGCATACAATCACAGATAGGTATGGTCATTTTGGACTAGTTATTTGCTACAACTGCAAAGTACATTCACTTGACATACATAAAATCATGTTTGTACTTCCAAAAAAGCTTTCCACCGCTGTATGGTAGACATAATTCCATTGCAACACCCCGATATACAACATGAATATGGTCGTATTTTATTTGCTTCATTATAACAATGCAAGGGCACATAACTCAAAGTGGTACGACTAAAATAGAATGCGTAGAGGCAACATTTGCTTGCAATTCCTTCATAGATCGGTTGATGCACTAAACACATGATAAATAGCGGAACGTTCCCTTTATTCATATAAAATGTTAATATGTTTATAAATATTGAGTACTGGGGACTAAGTACATCAGTAAGTAACACTTTTTTGGGTGGATTATTCACGCGTAATTAGTCTCAGATCGAAATTCGTTTGTCCATTTTACAGGTCTATCAACTTTGATAGTATGTCTTTAAAGGTACGATGAACATGTTCAAGTCAACAAGTCACCACTTCACGTGGCTTATAATTACTACTATGTCAGATCTGACAAGCACTAAACACATGTTACATACATTAGTGCATACACTATTATGAATTTATGTTTTTCATATACATTTACATGTATATTAATGTATTAATGCATTTATTGACAGTATAATGGCATACAAATACATGTAGCAATGCATTATGCTAAAATTAATTGTAGAAGGTAATTTCGTCATGAATAATTTAAGGTTTACTATTGCTAATGCATACCAGTTGAATCAAGTGTGTGTCAATACTGTATATATTATTTCATTTTCCAATGTATATATTTATTTAGCATATATATATGAATGGAAATGTTATATATATATATTATATATATATTCAGATGTGTAGGTTTTTACCGCAGAGTGAAATATTTAGGAAATAAAGATAAAATAATAACACTTCAAATGGCAACACTAGGCACATTCCTGTACACATATACCCAGATCAATGTCTAATAAGTCAATAATCACAATAATTTGACTTACGTCCCATTAGCAGTATTTCCTAACGCATCATTGCTTCCAATTGTTTGATTGGATCCAATTGAGTTGTCGTTGTGTGCATGTACCTATTTGTCACGATGTATAGCAATGCGTCTGCATTGGGGCCGTGGTCGTCCTGAGGGTCCGTGCATCGTGCCTGGCTAGAATGTGACTATGACTGCAGGCAGGGGTTCGATGGCAGATCAATACAAGTCACACATGGGCGGTATGAAGTACACTGACATAACGTAGAGCAAGTGCCGGAAGTGAGACGTTAGAGAGAATCAACATGGCTCTTAAATATTTAAATATTAATTGTTAAGGGCTTGTTATCAATGGAATATGATACTATTGGTTTGGATGAAATAACCATATGCTGTAGTATACAGACAAGCAATAAATACGTTATTGTTGGAGATTCTGTTAATTCACTTCTATACACATAAAGGTTCCTAAACAATAAATGAGAAGGATATTATCATGACAATGTGAGTTATTGAAAATAATGGCATTTGCATTACCTTAACATATTAGTAATTATTTGTAAAGCATCATTCTTATGCAATGTTGTGTATGGTATTGTTACCTGTACTTACTATTATGTGCATAACAATGCGTTGACGGTGATATTGTATGCGTAGAATATTGCCATAAGGTTATTATCAAGATTCTTGTATGAAGGTTAGGCCTGCTGGATACTATAATGACGGGAAGTAAGTGGACAGTCAGGTAATACTGGTTTACCGTCTAGCATAGAACTTGAGCGCAGCGTAAGCATTAAAGTAAGCTAGTTCCGGGCTGACGATAGCCTATAAGAACGAGGTGAATTTATCCCAGAGTGATGATAATGTTATATTGCACTACAACGAGGCCTAGAGGCAGAACTGATGCCCGGATATACCGTCTAGGGAACGACTGTGATTGGTCTCAGGCAATTGCTAGCAACAACCTATGATTACAATCAAGAGTTCATGTGCGGATGAACTCTGCAGGCCTTTTGGGATGTTCGTCCTTTCTGTTCTGAGGGAACTGATTATGAGATTAAAATAATCTGCAGATCTATAAATAAACGTGGACTGATATGATAACCTTGCAGGAGCCCATTAACTAACTGTTATCGTTATTTTCCCATTGTTTCCTACACGGTTTAATAGTGTGTATTGATTGCATTAGTAGTATTATCACAACATCAATAATTGTATTTGTTTTCCTGTACATAATTGATGAAGCTAAACAATGTTAATATGCATTAGGCATGATTCTCCGAGAGATCTCAGACTTGCAAATGTCTACTGAGAAATTATGATGATGTGCGATAGATGAGAGTAAAACACGCATCAGATGCTCATACTTTAATCATGTTAGGTTCCAATTCGATTGTATTATTAAAATTAATCAATCAATTGTATTATGTATTTATATAGCGCTGATTAGCCAGGTATGGTTTGCTCAATACATATCCATAAAATACTCTGTTAATATGAATGGTCGAGTTTGGATTTGAGCATGATCACTCAATTTACAGTAATGGCTCAATTTGTTTCTTAGTTAAATGCGCGTTCAAGTACAATTTCATCGTTTGTACATTTAACAAATATATTTATTGCCGACGATACTTAATTGTATTGTAAATAACATGATATAATAAACATGATACAATAAACATGATATAATAAACGTGATCATTGTTTATTATACATGAAGTACTGAGAATAAAGTTATCAATTATAAAGTATTGGATAATTTTCACATCTCTAATTTGATTCAATTGACAAGCTATTTAACCTCGATCCCTAAAGAATGTCCCTTTGCATGTCTGCATTTACATTTCTATTTTATGGCTTTATTGAACTTCATTTTCTCCACAATGGTGCCGAGATGAGGTCGTGACATGAAAGACCCAAACACTTCTCCTGTCCTTCAGATACGTGAACACAACAATCAGCCCTAAATGAACAAACGTGACAACTCCAGCATGCCGACAGAATGCGACTGAAGGTTTGCCAAACGAAAAAGTGTTCTCCAAGTGAAACCTCTGATGAATTATTGAAACTAAACAAACGAACCAACCACTAGGAGACGTATTATTCAAAGGATGTGTACGAATGTCCAATACAGGGGTGACTTCCAAAGTGAAAACATCAGATCTAAGGATATAGGAATCGATAGATTGAAATCATGTTAAAGAACGTTCACATGTTATGACCGCCTACGCGTAAAGTTGTCGCCAAATTGAGAATGCCTTTTCTGATAGTATCAGTCAGATTGGCACATACAATGACAACTTATAGTAACAGTAATATGACCTTTGCAATGACTTCATGTAAATGATAGTCTGTGTGAAAACCATTCATTTAGAATTAGTGTTCAATAACAGATAATAACGTGTATAGCCTACCTTCTCGACGGAGGTGAGGTGCTTTAAATGATCTTCAGCTACCAGTCTCTCTCTCTCTCTCTCTCTCTCTCTCTCTCTCTCTCTCTCTCTCTCTCTCTCTTTTATCTCATTTTTCTCTCTCTCTGCTCTCTCTATCTCTCTCTGCTCTCTGCTCTCTCTCTCTCTCTCTCTCTCTCTCTCGCTATGTCACAGAGTCATACGATGACCTAGGATATAAGTAACTCCTTACGGGTTGTGGATTAGTGCATACACTGTCAATGATTATTCAATAAGGTTGAATGAACCTGTATAACATTGTGAATTGTTTTAGCCAATTACAAACCTACACAGCCCGTTCTTCCTCACACATCTAGATATCGATGTATAGCACAGACAGATAATTAGCCAACCAGGGTATCGTTTCTCGAAGCTCTCCTAGCCGCTAAGGGACCATAGCACTCTCTTTGCCGGGATAGCTCATACATTGCTAAGAGAGTGGTATGGTCCCTTAGCGGCTAAGAGAGCTTGGAGAAACGATACCCAAGACCGCTAGAAATACATGTACATTCTAACCTTGACCTCAAACCTATAATCACGATATAATCTAATCTTTACAAAATTACTCGTATTATTCAGCTATCACTGTTTTCGGTAGGGACATGTTAATTCATAAAACATGTATTTGTTTATATTTTAACGAAAATACTAAATGGTTTCATTTCGCGTCATGGTTCCTTTTCCAATTACTATCACATCTCTCATTCAACCAACCTGCGAACCTGAACTATTTGCCATCATATCTTACACATTAATCTGACTGCAAATCTGGGCACCACCTGAAGTACTCATCAGCAGGTATACACTCTGTGAAATTAGCAGTCGATTTGGCGCAAGTTTGCCGTGCGTTAAACACAACGAATGCTCCCTAATGACCATTGGTCAGAGGCCTGTCAGAAAGCATACAGCCAGAAATAAAACTACCAGACATGTGTGTGCAGAACAAACAGAACTACAGTTGTTTGATGCGGTCTAACGATGTCCATGTTATAAGAGTATACGGCCTCGGCTTTAAGGTTCCAGGCATCCAAGCGGCGTTATTAAATATGAGAGGAAACGTTGCTGTATGATAGAGCAACTGTAAGAAAACAAACATGAATGATGGTTTGTTTAAAATAGATTCTGCTTATTATGAACGGCTTTTGCATTGTAGTTCTTTCATTTCTGACTTTTGAAATGAGCTCATTGGAATACAGTATACATGGCATGGGTATATGATAAATACCCGTCTAGATCGTTGACAGGCAGGTTATGTTGTATACTCTCCAGGGAGTTGAGAAAGAAAATGAGAACACATTGATCCATTCACCGTGGTAAAGGATTGGCGCTATGAGCACGCTTTGGAGTGTTGAATTGGCGCAATATATGTGTACACATTATTAGTAGTATACGTATTGTGTATACAGCATTACACATGTTAAAATATATCATATAGCATAAACTAGTGTACTCTCAGTGTAATATACTAATAAAGCAATTGTAAAGTTCTGCATAGTGTTAAATTCAGTTATAGTAGTATCAACACTGAACATGTCAACATGTACACCATAGTGAATAAGATCGCTGACATAGCTCTTGACCAACAGGCCCCGAAATTTAAAAACAGTTCTGTACACATTCAAGGTTCACAAATCACCATATACAAGTTGAGCTTGAGAATAACATCGTACTCAAAAGGTTTCGTAATATTGCTGGCAGACATCGGTATGCATGTAGATATACAGTCATGTCCTTGCATCAGTGTATATGCTCATGGCGCACTGCAACTATCAATGTGGCCTAGAACTCTAACGTTTTGACATGTGAATTCAATTTGGTACTGCTTCCTTGCTATCATATACACGAAGGATCCAATCATGGAAGTAGTAATGGCAGTGTGCATGTAGTGACCTTGCTCCGAGCCCGACAGGGCAAAACAATGACCTATGTCACGATAAAGCCTGATAAATGCTTCAATATGATGCCAGACAAGGTTTCGATTTAATTCCCAATTTAGAGGGATTGCAGATTATCAGAAGCAGTATAAGTGTTTTATACCAACGTGAGATATTGTGTTTATTACCAGGGTGGGATAGTAGTATATATTGTACGCCTGTGTCCTGGTTATTTACTGTGTGTACATGTATATAGTCGTGTAGTTAAATTATATACTGGTCTTGCTTCCTCCTGATGCCATGCGTATGAAACATGAGAAAAACTATCAGTTCTCAAAACAAGCAAACCATATGTGTTCTTAGTCATAAGACGGCTGACATGGCAATGAGAGATTTCCTCGTGTTTTCCTATTTCGTAGTTCTTTATTCAACCTGTAGGCGTCGACTTCCCAGTTTCATATGTTAAGTACTGTAACCCATATCAATGCATTTCTATTGAAACCCTAGAATCTTGTATTTCTTTATACATGTTTACCCTGTATGCGTGGATAGCCCTATTTCTCCTGGTGATTTAAAGAGATATGGTTTATCAGGAGAAACATTTACGCTATACGGAGCTCACCAGAGACCGCAGGGTTAGTGTTTATGTTACAAAGAGTAAGTAATGCAGCAGAGAACACCGGTGCTAATGCATTTAACACCCTCTGTACAGACGTTCCGGCAATGACCTTGACTACCAGAAGTTTCGGTCACGCGGTCAAGCTACGATATTGGGATTAATGATAAATTTAGTTGTCCGACGTATGTAGACAGATGGATCCTTATATCTACTCGGATTGACGTTCCAAAACGACCAGTGGCAATGTCATCGAAGGGTTAAATGATCAAACAGTGTTGATAATTCGATGATAAAATCAATTCCAATTAGAACTGTCTGAATTCGTCTAAATTCGTAAATTGATACGGTTGGTTTACTGTTACTATGTCTGGTACGGGCTAGGGTATTGGTCCACATTACATTGGTCCACGTGAGAGTGAGTTTTTGTAAAGCACAATTACATTTTCTGAAGAACTGGAGCATTCTCAGGTTGATTCTAGAGATTGACAAATAGTACTAGTTCAGATCTGTCTTCCGTATATTGATGTCAGCAATATCAGTGAAGCTAGTCCACTATAGTATATATATACACAGCTTAATCACATAGTAAGGAAATAAGTTCCAATCACGTATAAATCAAATATTGGTCAAAAATGTGTTTTTTTCAATATTCTGAAATAACAAACTAGTATTCGTTCCTATCTGTTGTCCGATTGATGTCACACCAGGGCTGAGTTCAATAGAGAATACGTATTCATATGTATGCATATGTATTCATACTTTTCACTACGGGGCCAGTCATGTTCCT
>JAUTBX010002131.1:0-11405 GCA_032361465.1 Lepetodrilus tevnianus | reverse complement strand
TGACTGTCTGAAGACAATTGTGACTGTCTGAAGACAATTGTGACTGTCTGAAGACAATTGTGACTGTCTGAAGACAAGTGTGACTGTCTGAAGACATTGTGACTTGTCTAAAGTCTAAAGACAACTGTGACTTCTGAAGACAATTGTGACTGTCTTCAGAAACTGTTTGAAGAAAAATGTGACGGTCTGAAAACATCTGTGACACCATATCACCATGAGTCTTATTAATGTTTAACTTAATAATAATAATAATAATAATGGCCATTTATACCGCGCCATATCCACCCACTGACGCATGCTCATAGCGCTACATAATATATACATATTAATTTAAAACTAAATACATTAATATACAGGAATATACTAGAAATAGAGTCAATGATAATAAAGCCGGAATAGATGGCAATTAATTTACATCTGAAATAAATAGTTGCTATTAAAAAAGTTTAAAACTCAATGTACATATTAGAAAGTTCTCCTCAAAGGGCTTTTGACTGTTTTCTCATTAAGAGACAAGAAGTTTTGACTGAGGGGGATTTCGGCTGTATCTCATATGACCATGATTAAAAACACTAAAACATGATTGGATTTGCCTATTAAAACTAGTGAAAATAACTAATTCAGGTGGCTGTATTGTTTGCCTGCTAATCCAATATGACAAAGCACCTACCACAGTGCACATGTTCTACACCTGCATCCTGGCAGGTAAACATAATTAGATCATGGAATGAAGCAAACTCCAAGGCTGTCTAATTTGACCACACAATGGAAAACGCAAATGAATGTATACATTATAAATAGTATTCCTACCGTACTATTAGTCGCTATGATAATTAACTGGTTCTGAGACATTGTTGCTAGGATACAAATAATACATATTGGAAGCCTGCTATTATAATGAGAACACCTACCATTGTTCATGTTATAATACTGACATTTGCAAAAGGTGAGCAGATTTTGGCATTACATTATTTTCTGGCTTTAGATCATTATTATAATGAGTTCCATGAAAACTATGACTAAACGGTAATACAGCTAATAACAGTATTGCTATGTACATTTGGTAATGTATTTATCATGTAGTGCTTTGAGCATGTAATACAGAATGGATTTGGTGCAACATAAATGTACACATATTATTTTTATTACATACCATAATAAATCTAGTCACACCTTTCACCAATTTATTAGGAATTAACTGTGAAATGGCAGACTACCGCAATTACTCTAATAAGTTGAACCCTTTAATAGTTCGAACACCTAAATTAATTGACAAAAATAATGTATTTCTAACCCTAAAAATGACCAAAGAAATTCAAATCCTAATTTCTAATTATTTTTCAAGAAAAAATATTGTCTTACTTTGTTTTATTTATTGAATCCTTCATTTATTTGCAA
This sequence comes from Lepetodrilus tevnianus, assembly GCA_032361465.1. NCBI lineage: Eukaryota > Metazoa > Mollusca > Gastropoda > Lepetellida > Lepetodrilidae > Lepetodrilus > Lepetodrilus tevnianus. Next base: position 10,007 of record JAUTBX010002131.1, on the reverse strand, counting down.
TTTCATTTACAACAATATTTTATTATTTATATTGGTAGTCCCTAATTATACGAACACTAATCATTTTCAATTTTCCTAATTTCCTAATAATTCGACCACCTACAAATTTACTTATTGTCTCCTGTTTGATTTATTAGAATAATTATGGTATTCCATAGGCATAATGAGCATAATTTAGATATTAAATTAGCAACACAACACTGGTGACAGTTGGTCCTATCATAAATTCACATCTATTCCTGCATGTGTGTTTACCTACAGATTCTGTGTACATGACAATGATATTAACCTTATGACTAATCCTAATCAATGTTCAATAGCTACTACCATGGAAATGTAACTACAGCTGTGCACAGATAAATACACGCAATTATATCTGGAAATGATTATATGAAGAAATTCTACCTTTGTCTGTATCCATAACATGTAAATAAAATTGGCTTAATAAAAGTGTTAGATCAAATGGATAAAGCATATATATTAGAGCTTCTACAGCATTGAAGTCGGTACTGCTAGCAATACAACAAGCTATCCAGGCAAATAGGGCAACACGCTCATATATTATACTCGTAGAATCAAATTGCTTGACATTTGGCAATCAAGTGGTAGATTTCGCAACCTTAAGTGATGTGTTTGTTGATGAATTCTTATTGAATGCTTCCAGTAACTTGTGCATATATCATAATAATGACTAAATATGAGTAAATTGCATGTATATATCATAATAATGGTTGAATTATAGATGAGTTTCCTCTCCTCTCATTTGATTGTTGGTTATCGAGTTACTGAATGGATATATATTCATAACACCATACAGTTCTGAACGTCTATTTATTTGATGTGTCATTCATTGAGAACAGTATGTTATAGTTACGGTAAGGACATGTAATTTGGACAATGGTAACAATGTAAAATACTTCATGAAATATTCAACTACATATGAAGAAAAGTTCATACATCTCATCTGAAGTTCAAGTCCTATATTATCTTGCAGTGATCATTCTATACCGTAACTGAAGAATGTTTCCTACTGGGAAGCTTTTCTGAAATGTCTCATTATAAAATCCTTGTTGATCCTATATGATATCCATGGTACAGTAACAGAAACTTGCCCTAGAGTATATACATGTATTTGGAAGATTGTAAATGTTTACCTCATTATTATTATTTATTATTATTATTTATTATTAAAAACCATAGTATAAGCTGATCTGATTAATAGTAATGCTATGTGTATACATATATATTTAATTGGAGTTTAGTCGCTTTTTTAGATTTTTTCACTAATAGCATAACTTGTTCGTTTTAGGGCAGGAGGAAACCTGCAACATCCGTAGCACTAAATGTTGCAGTAAACCTGCGAACACCGGCTGGTACTGACAAGGATGATATCCGCATTGCCGCTCTATAGTAAGTGCATCATATCAATATCACATCAGAAATGTTACTTTCACGAACATTTATGCTTAGCCCCTCAGGCGGGATTTGAACCTGGAACCTTTAGCTACAAAGTCCAACATTCTACCACTGCGCTACCACCCGCCCCAAACAATGTACAGACGTAATTGTTCGGCGGTCAAGGATAAGAACTGATGTACTCTAGACCCGTTCAATGGAGTTCTTTCAATCAAGCCCCCTTGACGAACTTCCTTCACAGGCCCTTCAGCCTGTTAACCCTCTCCCTGCTGGACAAACCACAGGCGCTGCTCTTTACGACATCTCCACTTCTCTACAGCTCTGAGAGAGTTAATGAGAAATTCAACACTTGCTAGCCAAACCAGCCCATACTTTATAACCGTTTTTAAAAGACCTCCAATGTCCCGGACGCCATTGGCTGCAAATGTCCCACTGCTAGTTACATGAAATGTCAGCAGCCAATCAAACCAATTATATAATGGGCCACCATAGCATGCATTTATTACTGCTTTAGTTCAGGCTGCGAAGTTCCACTCAGACTCAACTTCTCAATTATACATAAAATATTAATGGCTTCTCTCTTTTTCAAAGAAACCGTAGGTATCGATGAGGTCTTACATTTCGACATTGTCATCTGATTACTCCCACCCTCACTGTGGTCTTCACGTCTGCCAACAACTAAGTCAGAATTGAAGAAACAATTATTGGAATCGACATACGGAATATATATTAGGCTTCAATTTGACATTTCTAACAAAAAAAGTACTATTAAACTTTTACAAGTCTAGTATCAAACTTCTACAAGTTTAAACATCTAGAATAAAAAATATATATTTAAAGATGAATCATAGCATGACCATCATTTATTGAATACTTTAAAAAATATACATATAAATAATAATTATCTTTTTTTTTGGTTAAACAAGTTTAAACATCTAGAATAAAAAAAATACAGTGTACCGCTATATATATATTTAAAGATAAATGTTATAAAGACTAATTTATTGGAATACTTGAAAAAATATATATACATAAAATTATCAGTATTTTTTGTTAAACATTGAAATCAAACTTGAAAATTGTTTTCTAGGTCTGCTGAGATTTATATAACGTCAAAATTATTATAGATTTTTTATCGTTGACGAATATCCACATGCTCGTAATTTGAGTTACGGTGCAGTTCCCTTTAACATGTTTCAACTGGGTAAATGGACTTGAACATATAACTATTGCTTGCTGTCATTATAAACAATAGACTAAGATGAGATCAGCATGCCACACATCACTTAATCAATACAACGTGGTCTTTGACCCGTGCCCAAATGTCATTTGATCATGTTCAATTATATACTCGATCGTGCAAACAATGCGACCACTTTTTGCCTGACAATAAAGGGCATATTGATTTATCTTATTTGTGTACTCTACATGTTACTTAATATTTTAACACTAGCGTTGGGTAAAAATGCAGATAACTAATGATACTTGACTAATGTATTATTGATCTTGATAAACCAACACACTGGTATGGAGAGACAGACAGACACACATACATACATACAAACACACACACACACACACACACATATACACATGTACAAATACACACACATACACGCATATTTTTTTTATATTCCAAAGTCTAATAGTGCCTTCCAGTGAGTGAAAAGACCCACACCATTTGGTGGACAATAATCACATGTTTACGTTTATGTTTACCAATGTTTACACATATCAAAAACAAATCATGATGATTTCATAAACAAACAAAAATTAAACAAAAAGTAGACAATTTGAAAAAATAATATCTACAATTGTTTGCATATATTTCAACAAAACTCCTGATGATTTCATGAGAAGAAGAAAATGACATAGAATCTAGTATGACACAAAATAATTGATCAACCAATTTTTATAAATAATATTGAAATAAATCTTACTGTGAGGATTTAATGGTTGAATGACACAATGTGACACAAGATGACACACACAATAACATAAAGAAATGATGACACAAGAAATGACAACAAGAAATTAATGATGACAAGAAATAATGACACAAGAAATGACAACAAGAAATTAATGATGACAAGAAATAATGACACAAGAAATGACACAAGTTGACTTACGGTGGTGGTGGAGGAATGGTATCGAAGCTATCCGAGAGCCCCACCACCCCACTCTTCCTGTGCTGACGCAGTCTCGGGTGCAGGCCAGGGTGAGCGTTTGGGAAGTTTTTATCTTTCATGGAGATGAGCTCCTCAGAAAACTTTCCTCGTTGTCTATGGAACCACACATACGACATGAGACCTACGGCCAACGCACCATTGGTCCCGTCCCACAACGACCGTCGTGTCAGTAGTAGCACCTGATGGATACGACCCGCGGGAAACACAAACTACAACCATGTATGATGCCAAGTGTTCCGACACCCGCGCTACTTGGCCATGACGACCAGGTGAGTGTGCGCCACTGTGTTCTAGATAGCCTCGCTCTTCAAGCCATGGCAGTGCGAGAAACTAGCCCACATCTTCAACACCTGTTACTGAATCAATATTGACTTTTGCTGAGTTATTGCGGCTTTTGTGATTCTAGAGCTCACAGCCTTACATGTTTTTCTGTCATCTGGGCAATTGCTACAATGACGTATCGCGAGCTGAACGGCCAGCGTTTCATGAATGATTCACAAATATATCCACCGGGATCACTTCTCAATCACGCATTTCCATTTTTAGGGAAGAAAGTGTCATGAATCGGGTAATCCGTGATCGAAATGAAGACATGACACTGACAAACCCAAGGTGGCATTCATTCTTTGACTGGCCTAAACACACCTAAACACACTGATATATTGAAAACTGTGCTATTCTGTCGCTTCCGTGAGCTTACTGGAACCTGTTAATTCCTCTGCGTGTTAGCACTGAAATCCAGCTGACAGGACGGGTCAATAACAGTGTTAATGATACAGTTGCACTGCAATACCTACAGATGGAGTCACGAACGAACGTGCATGCTGTATGAAATCCAAACCGATGTGTTCAAATCCCAGGAAAAGTCTCCTTTCAATGCATGACAGTCCATGTAGTGTGTCCCAGACTGGAATAACTTTAAACGATGAAAGACGGCTCACGTTCTAGGTCGGGTACTGAAAACCTGCCTAATGAACTCAAATATAGAGTCTTACTGCTTCACGTGTTGACCTAAGCAGGCGAGTGTCGCTTCATGACACCAGCAACCTAAGAACAGTCCACGTCCGTGAATCCATCACCGTCTAATGACAGGAATCAGACCTCGTCGTTTAAGCTCTCGATTACCAGCGTGTTGACCGATCCAGCCGACACATGCTGGCTTTGTTCTGTGCTACGTTCTGCGCGTTCTGCCCTCGGTAGCATCGCGGCACCAGCAGAGTCGTTACACCTGCGCTGGCTAACGTCGCGCGAGCATATCGCGGCAATTACCAGAGTGGACGCGGAGTGGACGCGGAGAGGCATAGACTGGAAACACTGGCATGGGCGGACTTAGTCCAGCCCGGTGACCACCCACTACACCTGTGTCCAGCTCTCAGACCATTCTTCTTCACGGTCACTCAAGTACAGGAGAAACTGATTCTCAGATAATCAGACAAATACATGCACAATAACAACAAATGTGAATAATCGGTCTTTCAAACTCCACCTCCACAATTTCAATGCAATATAACATCAAATATGAATACTTGGTCCTTCAAACTACACATCTACAATTTCAATGCATCATAACACCAAATATGACCACTTATTCCATCAAACTGCACATCCGTGATTTCAATTAATGAACAGTCAGAGAAATACACGTAACAACGTGAAATGCGAATTTAGACACTTCAGTCCTTAAACTGAACATGAATATTTTCAATCACCCTGTCTGTTAACAGCTGGTTAAAATATCCTCGTGGCAGTTAAGTGTCCGTTTACCTACGGTATATAAAATCTCAGTCCATGCTGTTAATTACTGGAATGTGTTCTGAATGTCAGCCGCAACACACAGGGCGGTCCTCTCCCCCTGTCTACAGTGCGTCACCATCTCTCGGCATCACAGTTACTGGAGACTGTCATGAGTCCCTGCTTACAAGGACTGTCCCTGCGGTCCTCTCCCTCAGTCTACAGTTCGTCACCATCTCTCGGCATCACGGTTACTGGAGACCCGGTCTGTCATGAGTCCCCGCATACAAGGACGGTCCGCGCACTGAGTGATTGGGTCCGGATGCCACCGCCCAGATTGTCCCGGGATTGGTCGGACAATCAGATTCCTTTCATTCCACTGTCACCGTAGGAAATTCATCAACACTCTTGTTAGATTACAGAGGTGGTGTTGGAGTAGAGAGGTGAGTGGACAAAGAAGGACCAGCTTGCTTTTACAACGACGAGGCGACATTTCCCCAATAGGTCGTAATTGCGGAAGATTATTGGTACTTCAGTGCAATATTTAGCCGCTCAACACTGCAAGGAATAGACCACAACAAGAGAAAGACCTCTATGTGTAATGGCTGTTTTTATGAGAGTTATTCACCGAGATTTATTGTTAACACATTTTATATTAAATTAATGTATACCATCCTTTGAAAATATACAGTAGAGCATATCCCCAAGGCATTTGCATCAATGAATATTGATTGGTCTGATGAAATATACATATATACATGACAACATTATTTAAATAATTCAAAGTTCATTGTCATGTTACAGAGGGAAACTCAATTCTAATATGATATAAAGTAAAAGTGTTTCTCATAACTTTTCAGGCATGTCAAATTGAGGTCAATCATGAAAATGACATTGATGTTTGACATACATATACATTTGTCAAATGTTGAATCAAATATGTACCTGGGGAAGATATAATTCATAAATATAAAGCAAGTGGGTAAGAAGTGGGCGAGTAATTACAGAGATCAACTTCACTGCAGGATTCTTTCACCCATTTGCTCCGAAGTGGGTGGCGAGAATAACTGACTTGCATGTACTAGTATTGATCAATCATTCATTCGTCCACGCATATGGAGGTTTTCGCTACTCCAGAGAAGATTTAAATTGCCCCAGATTCAAACTCGGTATTTTAGTCATGTATTCCGACGCACTAACCACTGTACCAGCACTTCTACGACAGTCAGAGATTGGTGCAGAGTTTGTCATTACCGTCTACAAGCATTTGCTCACCAGAGGGGTCGTAAATATAGCAGCTATCATTACGTACTGATGAGAGAGAGCCTACAGTTTGTCAGACACTGCACTAAGTCCCGTGAAGGAATACATCATGTCTTGGGTATTGATTATATAATATAATAATCAATTTAGACACATAAATACGTTGATTACTTAATTGGCTATTTTGAGGCTTAACGTTGAAGAGAAAAGGAAATGTCTATTTTAGGTACATTGCACGGTAAGTAGTCAGGTTATCCCAGGTCAGGTACTTTATATCACGTAAAAAAAGAAAAATCAAATAATATCCTAATAGAAGATCAATCACATTAGGGATTGTGATATGAAACAGTCAGCAAAATTTAGCTCACATTGTAAACAAGAGAAAATGGCTATTATTTATTGCTAGAATCTATTAAATTGTGTTAAATTTGAGTATGATTCTCATTCACATATCTTATTCATGTTTAACCTGATACCTCAATCACTTTGTCATACTATAGCAGTCTGAAGTGTATTATTAATGGTATATCTGATTACAAACTCACCAAGAGTTTATACAGAATATATATTGGCTGAAGATGTTGCAATATGTGCCGATTAAACGTTCTGGTTATTTAAGACGTAATATAGTTTAACCCTCTCCATGCTGAAGGCAACAGAAGATGACCTAAAGGGTTGTACCTGTGCCTAATCCAGCAGGGAGAGTTAATGTACATATATATGAGTATTATGTGTATAATCGAAACTCAAGTGTAGATATGTTGTCACTGATAAATATCATCATGACTGACAAATATACATTTACAGCATCAATGTAAAATAATATTTGTAAAATCATGTAAAATATAATGTAATACAGTAGGTTTCTTCTTTCAGTACATCAATAGTTCCAATCTAGTGTTTTCTGTGTTAGTGTTGCAATATTAATAGAAGGTCTGTCTGTCAACTGACCACACAATGTTCTTATTTAAGAAATGAACGTTAAGTCGTTAGCATTCATTGTGCCATGAAGCTAATGCATGGGTCACAAGACCAAATTCCATGAGGCGCGAAGCAATATATGCTATTGCTCAAGAATATTAACTACTAGTATGTGGAAATGTTTGTCATTTTGACGTGACAATAATATGAATTTGATTATTATATTATAGATATTGAAGTTGTAATTTATGATACAATGTAAGTAATTACTAGATGGTCTTATTTTCACATTCATGTACTTAATGAAGACAAAACGTTTATTCCCACATTGTAGCACCACAATGAGCCATGGATTTGATGCATTATAAATATGCATTATTATTATTATTATTATTATTATTAATTCTTATTATTATTATTATTAATTATTATTATTATTATTATTATTATTTTTTTTTTTTATTTTTTTTTAAATATTATTATTATTATTATTATTAATTATTATTATTATTATTATTATTATTATTAATTATTAGTATTATTATTATTATAATTATTATTATATTATTATTATTATTATTATATTATTATTATTATTATTATTATTATTATTATTATTATTATAGTGTATCATTGTGTTATGTAACATCAGGAATCTTTTACCTACACATGATGACTACCGGTATTCAGGTATATCCAGGATATTGAATTTGTTTAATTAGGACAGAAAATGATATGTTCAGCTGTAATATAAACTTGCTACACAGTGAGATGAACATGATAAAAGTATGCGTCGACTGCCATATAGCATTTTGTTAAAACCTCATCTTGATGATCACAAACTTCAGTGTTATAGACGGCTTTGCCATATTGTTCATAAATTATTCATGTTTAATCCCACATCTGACAAGTAAACCTTATATCCATTAATGGACAATGGGCTTATGGATACAAACCATTTCGGTAATTTGAAAATACAAAATAATTATTCCTTCAGCAACAGTTAAATGTTAGATTTGTGTCACTGCCAATCCTAGATTCACCACTACCACACTGTATGGATATTTCTTGACATAAACCTGAAATAGCATTCGCTATCAGATATAACCTAATGTTCTATAAGTTATACTCTTAGTATTATCTTATGTTGTTAGATATAGCCTAATGTTCTTATACTGTAAAGTATATGCCATATAATCTAAAGAAAATCACATCACTGATCCTATCAACAATCTCAGGTCAAAATGGACATGGCGTCCAAGTTAATTTACAGATTCATAGCCATGGCTAACATAAGGTATTATCATGGCATGATGAGGATCTGGTTTGAGGAATATTCCATCATGGCATAGATGTGGTTAAAGTACATGTACTATCCTACTAAACTGCTAAAGAGTAGATGTGGTTAATGAATGACCATATCATAGAGTGTATCCGTTTCAAACAGTCGACCAACCCTAGGGTGATGAAATTAGCCAATGACCAAACACTCATGATGAGTACCCTCATTGGCTAATTTCATCACGCGACCGAGTAGGTCGAGTGTTGAATCGAATATGCTCATAAAGTTACTGAAATGGCTCATGGAAAGGAAAAATTGACAAATGTAGAATATTTTACTAGTGTTTCACATAGTCAGGGCCATTCATAGATACTTGGCTGTAAAATATAGCATTATCTGGTGGACCATTCTCTCACGGCACAGCTCCGTTTAAGTCTTCTATCACAGATGACCATATTGTGTTGTCATAATTTGGTAATATGAAGTCAAATTTTATGGTTCCACTACAAATATTCTGTAAGTCTGGTTGCACAAACCATTTTTATCGTTACAATAGTTAAAACTAATCGTAATCCTAAGATTTGCAATGGACTTACACTTGTAGCAGGTTCCTAAAATTTTACTTTACAATAGATTGCAGTTACAATAACTGTTCAGGAGCCCGTTGCACGACGCTCTTGTAGGGCTACAATAGTTGTAACTGGGATCCTGCCACAATAGAAAGCGTTGACGTTACAATAGTTGTAGCCTACAAGAGCGTCGTGCAACGGGGGCCAGGCTGGCCCCAATTTCTCAAAACAAACTTGAGTTTGAGATTTTTCTCAGATACGATGTCTCCCATTGACTCATTCGGTTCTGTAACTTGAGGCAAGCCTCAGCTGGGTTTGAGTGTTTACAGGACTGAATCAATGAGAACAATCTCAGCCGAGCAAAATCTCATACTCAAGTTTGTTTTCAGAAATTGGGGCTAGAGCAACAGGGCCTGTTCTAGCTACATATATTTTACACCCACTTCTCAGTTTGACTACATGAAGCAGTCGTAAAATATCACTTGTCATCTGTAGTATTATTTGTCATTAGTCGAAGCTCTCATATCGCCTATGAGACCATAGTAAGAGCATGATCCCCATGTATTATAGTTTGGCATGAAATGCATTGACCCCCCTATTTCGTAGATTATCTCCGTAAATACTTCATGGAATGAA